>PVKA01004724.1:0-96456 GCA_004027165.1 Ctenomys sociabilis | reverse complement strand
GGAAGGAGATGGAATAGCCAATAATGTGCCCCACAAAGGCTCATACATCATAAAACGGCAATAGTGTGGTGTTCAGGGAACAAAGGAGAGTGTTTAACTTCACCCAAAGAAGACTACTAGGAAAAAAATGAACAAAGGAGAGAATCTAATTCACTTATCAAATTAACATACTAAAAATGGTTGTAAGAAGGGATAAGAGGCCGGGGAGATGACTCAGTGGAATGAGCACTTTCCTGGCAAGCGAAAGGACCTGAGTTCAATCCCCAGTTCCACCAAAAAGAAGAAGAAGGGATAAGAAGAGAAGATATTGGGCCAGATCATGTAACAGCTGTACATTTCAAGTAACACATCAGGAGGAATGACAGCAAATCTGGGAAGTGGGGATATACAGAAATCACAAGGGTCAGATCCTATGTGTTTAGTGCACTGGTAGCTGTAGGAGAGGCAACTTAGAAATAATGACATCTGCCCCACCTTGCTCATATTTACCCGAGTGCAACTTGTACTTTTCTTTTAATGGCATAATGGCTATAATTTGATGGCAGGGATGTAAATATCTATTCACATTATCACTACAATGTGAGAAAAATATTCTTCACCTCCAAATGTCACCTCATAGCCCTTTGGGTTTAGGGTATTTGCTTTTTTGTGGTAAGAACACCTGACATGAGATCTGCCCTTGGAACAAATTTCTGGTACTTAAATAAGTGGTAGAGCTTTATGTGGTAGAGCTGGATTTCTGAACCTAACTATCTCTATAGCTCTAAATTTGTACCCATTTAACAACAACTCCTCCAGTAAAGACCTTTACAGGACTGAAGGCATGAGGAGTGCAGAACAATGAATGAGAACCGAACCACTCAGTTCACTTGTCATTTTGAATTGGAGAAGAAAGAGTCCAGGAGGACTTGGTGGTTTCTGGCCCGAGCAAGCCAACAGACAGAGTGAACCCCCTCAACACAGAGTCAAGACTTGCTGAGGTAGGCACACAGATCAGCTTTTAAATGGGTGACCTGGAGTAAAAAATAAAAAAGAGCTGAACTTACAAATAAATAGGATGACCTAAAGAAAAGCTAGGCTGGAGAAATAGACATGTATTCATTACAACTGCTTGAAATATACAGGAGACAACCCAGAGTGGAATAGCTGGGAAGACTCATGTTTAAAACATGACCTAAAAAATACACAACAAAATAACGAACTACAAAAGTAAGGACAGGCCAGGGATGGTGGTACATTCTGTAATCCCAGTTGCTCTGGATGCTGCAAAAGGAGAATCACAAGTCCAAATCAAGCTCAACCTGGGCAACTCAGTGAGATCTTGCTTCCAAATTTTAAAAATTAAGGATGTAATTCAGAGAGAGAACCTTGTGTTTAATTCCCAGCACTACCAGAAAAAAAAATTAAGAAAGAAAAGAAAAGGCAATGACAGAATTGGAAGAATTCAAGTTGGAAGACACAGTCCTGAAGGAAGGGCAGAAGCGTCCAGCAGCATCAAACACTACAAATAAGTAAAAAACGGACACACTTCTGTAAGCCAGCCGAGATGCAAGGCCAGTTCTCCAGAGCGGTTGTGCAGAAGAGCAAACCAAAAGCCAGACTGGAGGAAGGTGAGCCTGACACAGATACAAGGCTGCAGACCCCGAGGGCTGCGCTCCCAACAGAAGAGACAGGAAGCGGGTGAGGTGGGAGCACAGGAAGGAAGGGATGAGCGCGAGCCAGGAAGAGGACCACAGCTGTAACAGGAAAGCGCTGTTCTTTCTACATGGTGGAGCAATACATAGACCCTAGAGACGACGGGAGCCTTCCTAGTGTCTACAACATAAACACAGCCAGGGTTTATTAGTCACATCCAGGATAGGCCACACTATGTGCAGCAAGCACACCGCACATCTCACCTACATCTGTGTTGGACCATTAGATGCTATTTTAGTGGTTACAGATAAAGTCATTGGGGTTACAGGCAACATCCCTACTTTTTGTTATCTCTGATTTTCAAGATTTGTGTGTAGAATATAATGCAGTAATACACTTTAAACAAACCAAGGAGAAGTTGCGGTTCAACAACAGACAGGACTTGTACGATCCAAAGCACACGCGGGGCTCAGACTACTGGCAGGTGGGGCGCGGCACTGATCCGGACCGCGCTGAACGTCGACACCGTAATGCTGAGTATCTAGCAATTCAGAAATTCTCCACATTACTCATAGGTATGGGAAGTATGAAAACAATTATTGTTAAGCAATTAACAAAGTTTAAGTCGTGTGTATTCCTAAGTATATTTAGCAATAATTTCAAAGTATGGAAAAAGATTAGCAGCTATAGAGCAGGAGAAAGTAATAGAAGAAAACTTTAGCAACCCAATACATTTTAGTTAATTTTTGTAAATGCCACTGTGAAACAAAGCCACCTCAGTTTATACTGCCTAAAACTAAAACACACATTAGCTTGCCAAGAGCTGGGCTGATGCTTGTTTTACCATGAATGGCTCCCATATTGTTCAGGATATTACCTTCTGGATTACGTGGGCTTTTCTTTTTCCTCTTCAAATGTCTAAGCCACAATTAGAGGGAACAGTGCCAATTTAAGCTCTTAGCAATTCCTTATCCTTCCAAATTCTGGGAATGATCACAAGTCGAGAAAGTATGTGCCCAGCCTTTTTCCTCCCCAGTACCAATAAACAATGCAGTCTGTCTCTTAGGGAAAGGCTTCATCTGGCCACATCTGCTTCACTGAGTACCCCAGGACAGCCACCCCAATGAGCAATCACACAACATCAGTGCTCTACTCCACCCAGATAGGGAAGGAATCTTTTGTGCCCCAAACCTCATACTTTGTCTTAAACTCTTTTCCTTTTGAGAGTTTGACAATGGCTGGGGGACATCTGACCCACTGAGCTAGTAATATGCTGACAGACATAGTAAGGTAACAGTGTGCATTGTTGTGAAATAATCAACTAATTTGTAAGGATGGGCTGGACCAATACATTGAACACTAATTACTGTTACAGTCTTTCTTAGCATGTGAAGCGTGGGTGGAACATGAGGCTGAGTCATAGAAGGCACTCGATAGGTACTGGTAAGGCAGCCAACTGGATAGGTGACTGCATGTGTAGAGGAGGAGTGGAGGGGGAGATACAGGAGAACATCCATGGCACGTACTAACAGTGCAGAAGTCCCTAGTAACAGGGTTTCTGTACTTATTAAGGATGCCCTTTGAAATTGTAAGACCTTATTCACCAACAACCATGCTGTTTCTCTCAAAATTACCATGTTTGTTCTGACATCAAGATCTGTCTAATTGCTGTCCCTTCTGCTGGAAGACTTTTCCTCCAGATATACATAATGTTCATTCCATCATTCTGCTCAGTTATCTGCCCTAATGTCACCTCCTTAGAAGTTGCTATTTCTGGTTACACCATCCATACAGAAGGGTCCTCCCTGTTCTGTTTTCTCAAAAACTTTATTTGTACTATTTATTCTGCCTGTTGTGTATTTATCTTCTCTACTAGAGCATTATCTCCAAGGAAAAGGATTTTGTCATATGATTATACCCTCAGCAACTAAAAAGGTGCCTGAAACAAAGTTACATGCTTGGTTAATATCTGCGAAATGAATACAGTCAAATTATTCCCTGAAAATAACTTGAGAAATCTACAGCTCATGCCCAGTAAGCTTCAGCCACACCAAGGACCCCTTGCCAGCTGCTGCCAATTGCATTGTGCATTTGACACTCAGTTCATGATGCTCTCCATGCTTTTTGCAATGGCTTTTCTCTTGAACATACCATATTTTAGCCATCAAGAATCAGCTCAGAGTGGGCCGGCCAAATAGTTCAGCAGATTAAAGCACCTGCAGGCAGGCACAGGGACCGGGGGTTCAATCCCAAGGCCTGCTGTGCTGGCCCCATCCCCAGGGCATGCTCAGACAGCAACTGAGACTAGGCATGGTGGCATGTGCTTATTAGTCCCATCTAGTGATAAGACCCTGAACCCCGTGTAGACCCTTCCCTAAAATACAAAATAATAGTAATAATAGTGATGATGATGATGATAATAATAAAGAATCAGCTCAGATTGCACTGCCTTTCTAACCCTACCCCACAGGAAATCGTTGCTACTTCATCATCTGCACTCTCCAGGTCCTTTAAAAAAAGGAAGGGTTTTTTTGTTTGTTTGTAGTACCGGAGATTGAACTCAGGACCCTGCGCTTGCCAGGCAAGCACTTATTCTATTGAGCTATCTCCCCAGCCCAAAAAGAAAGTTTCTAATACACCCTTTGACTAGCTCTTTTTCTCTCCTTCCTTTTTTTTTTGACAAGTGCGACTGCAGTACTTGTCAGTGCTTTGTACTGGTTCCCGTGCATGCATCTCCCCTCCTCTGCATATCCACACAGAGATGGCTTTCACAAATGAAAAGAAACATCTTTGGGCAGGGGAAAATGAAGAAAATTTTGAGCACCCAGCCAGTGCACTAGACAACTATTGGCTAGTTGTCTAGTGCACTGGCTGCTCCCCGTGACCTCATTTAACCCTAAATACCCTAAATGCGAACACCACTGCTCTCAAAGGGGAGGAGAACCAGAGGCAAGCCATCCTCCCATCACAGGGTGATGCCTGGACTGCAGCCCAGCGCTTTCTTCTCTACTCTGACTGAGAAGGAGAAGGCAAAGCTCTTTTTCTCTCCTGTGTCAGCAGACAAGCATAAGGCAGGGGATATATGCACGTACTTAACAGGAAAGCCAACCCAGGCTTCCTCTCGGGTCAGGAGTACAACCTCCTGCAACCCCTGCCCTCATCTACACAACAGTAGGCACCGCCCACCCTGCCCACGTCACACTTTATTGGGATGCCAATTCCAGTAAAATGCAGAAGAGCAATTAATAAATTTCAGTAGCCTGTGCTAGTTTCCCAAAGATGAAAACCGAGCAAAGGTCCGTATTCTAGAAAATTCTAAAATTCCTTGCTTGGGAACGTCAGTGGCTATTAAAGCTTGGCGTTCATCCATTTCCCTCTTCAGTGAGTCCCTTTGTCACAGTCCTAACATGTTTGTGCCACTTTGGAGACTCCCACTCAAGCACCCACAAACTTCCAATAGCTTCATTTTCTCACTTATTTTTAGTGACTATACCTATGTGATTTGTTGTGACAGATTTCCCTAAATTTAAAAACATTTAACAAATAAAATTACTCAAAATGCTCATTTATGTAAACATACAAGAAAAATTACTTTGTAAACGACTGCTACAGAATTAAAGTTCTTAAGCTAAAAGAGTTAATGAATAAAACTAATATGAAATTATTTAATTCAACTCCTTAACTTCAAAGACAAACACCAGGGAGCATCTAAGTTTTGAGTGTGTACAAAAACCACACCAGCAACTGTCTTTAAGCCACCAATTATTTGAAACAGCTGCAAATATGTTTCTCTAGAAAAACAGACTGGGACTTAGAGCCTGACTAAAGTGTACCAATTTAGCTAACCATTCTAAAGGAAGTTTCTGGACCAGTGACATAGCTCAGCAATACTGCACTTTGCCTGGACAGCACAAGGTCCTGAGTTCAATTCCCAGCACCAAAAGAAAAAGAAAAAAGGAAGTTTCTAATATCCCCTTTGATTGGATCTTTTTCCTTTTTTCCTTTTTCTTGTACCAAGGATCAAAGTCAGGACCTTGCACTTGCTATGCCACTGAGCTATCTCCCCAGCCCCCATCAGACCTTCTGAAATTCTTCTTCTTCAAGGATAAAATGTCAACATAGATATTCTGGTCCTCTAAATAAATTCTGATCCTGGTAAATATTATAATGACACATATTAAAATATTTCAGAGCATATGGCTCAAAAAAGCAAATATATCAAAGCATACAACAGGCACAAGGTCCAATTCTGATAATCAGACCATATCCCTGACAGTTTAAATTCTAGGAGTCATTACAAGGAATGATCACTATAATGAACCAGAGCCAGACAAAACAGACTGGATTTCACCTCACTGTAAGAGCAACGGCATCCAGTATGAAAAACACAGTTGGTGGGATAAATCCCAAGTGGCCCTCATTCTCTCTGTGTCCCAGAAACACCATTCTTACATGACTAACAAATCAGTATTTTTTATTCAAACATTAAACATTTTTAAAGTCACCACTTACTTCTAGTCAGTACCCTTAAACAGTAAGGATATAAACAGGAAAGCTCATGATCTGTCCTGCTAGAGTTCAAAGTCGACTGCTATTAAATCCTTTCTTTCTGTTCATGTGCTTGACTATTAAATGAGTCGACCCTAGCCACACTATCCCTAACACTCATACACACATGCACACCCTCATACCAGGCCCTTAAACAAACCCAATAATCCCAGACAGCTCACTATATTTCTGCATTAACATAAACATGGGCTCTATGCAATTTAACAACACTGTTCTTACTTTAGTTGTATTACTTTGGACTACACTATGACAGGGAGTGTATGAACTGGATGATTTCGATGCTGTGATTTTCTTGTTATTATTTTCCTAGTTCTTACTACTCTGCTCCAAATTGTATCTCTGTCTAGTTGGAGTCCAGTGACTTCACACAGCTTTTAAAAAAATAAAAACATTTCAAAAATCTCAAAAAGAAAGATCCTATGCCCAATACCCCCATTCAAATATTCCTGCTGGAATACCTTTCTACTAAAGAAATTTTAAACTTCAAGAGTAAGGTATGATTATGTATTTACATCAAAAGAATAATTTGAAGTGCAAATTTACAAGACAGATTTTCTAAAGAAACCTTTACTTGAATAAGCAGTAAGAAGTTGAACCCAATTCTAGGTATCATGAGGGGCCTGCAAAACAAGAGGCTCTAGGAACCTGAATTCTGCCGCCTCTGCATCCTAGAACAAGTGAAATGCAGAAAAGAACTATAGATTCCGGGAGTTAGCACTTATTTCAAGCAGCCCGCTGGAGTGCTATGTAGTCCTGACCCACAACGACTGTGGAGCCCACAGGGTTGCCCCACCAGGGCCAGGCCGCTCTCAGCATCTGCCCCAAGGCTGAGGCCCAGAGTGAGGGTCTCTCCCAGGAGCGCACCCTGCCTGGAATGTTCATGACCTCACCAGTTTTCCCAGCCTGCAGCTTCATGGTACATGAGCGAAGTTCATGGAACACAGGCGAAGTTCTACTACATGCACCCCGCCATACCCCTGCCTCAACACCGGCCCCTCAGCCTTCTGGTGGGGGTACACTGGAGAATCTGGCTTTTTAGGAAGAAACTACACCTTCAACATTTCTACATGGTGAAATCCCTATAAACTGTCAGAAGATGGCTCAGTAGAATAATCACTTGCCTAGCAAGTGCAAGGGCCTGAGTTCAAATCCCTGGTTCTGCCACAAAAAAAAAAAAAATAAATAAATATACTGTCTATATTCTGATCTGATATCATGCATTAGGCACAGGATTTATCAGTGACAGATTTCATAAAAACAAGAGGGGCCACAAGACTCAGGAAAAAGGGGGGTATCTGCTGAGACCAAGTAAAGAAAGGCAGTGTAGTGCATTCAGCCAAACATACTGCTGCTTTGTTCTGAGAGTAAACTCTGTCTGAAACCTGCTTTGGGCAACAGAGCTCAACCTCATCATTCTGATGAAGCTTCAATAGAATAAAGGACATAATTCAAGCAGATAGTTAGGAACCGAGCCTAACTCTGACCCAGTATTTAACTCTGGTACTCTGGTGAAATACCTGCCCTTTCCTGGAACTGCATATTAAACTATATACTTCAGGCATGTGTGTGTGTGTATGTGAGAGAGAGAGAGAGAGAGAGAGAGAGAGAGAGAGAGAGAGAGAGAGAGAGAGAGAGAGAGAGAGAGAGAGAGAGAGAGAGAGGGATCTCCAGAGGTCCTGGAGACAAAAGCCAGGACCTCTTAGGAAGTAACCGTGAGCTCTGTCACTGGGCTGTCCCACAATGCTTTTCTCCTCTTCCTTCCATTAGTTCACATATGCTGCCCTTAGACACCAGAGACACACATGCAGACACTGAGATGCATACTAGAGGGATGTTGATGACACAGGGTCAGGAACCAATGCAGGATGACAGCCTACTGCAGGTACGCATACGAAAAGAACCATAGTTCAATGTGGTAGGGAAGGCCATAGAAAACTCTGAATAAAATCAGGAAATGAGGTGCGAAGGAAGACTCTTGCCCACAAACACCCGAGCACAGCTGTGAACAGGATGTACACAGCCACACATCTATGTCAGAATGGCTCCTGCATGCCTATGTGCGAAGGATGCTTCACTATGAGGACAGTTCCTGTGAGCATGGGAAGCGAAATGCATGCATTAGTATGCTTCAGCTGTACCCATGAAATGCCAATCTGATGCTGCACATGCTACTCTAGCTGTTCTGAAGCTAAAGAACGTAAGTCAGGGAAGTGCCTGAGTAACTTGTACAAAGTAGACTTGTTAACAGTTCTTTTATCTTACTGTTTGAAAACACTTCATATTTAGCAAGCACATATGTATGTACATATTATATACATATTAGCAGATATACTAAATACTTGACTGCCATTGTTAATTTATAGTTAGGACTAGAGATATGAAAACTAATAACGCAAGTTAATTTTCTTTTTTTATGTATTTGGTACAGGGTCTCAGTACGCAGCTCAGACTCACAGTGATCCTCCCATTTTCAGCCTCCCCCAGCACTGGGATTACAAGCGTGTGCCACCACGCCCAGTCTTGGTGTAAGGCTCAGCACACCTGCAGATGGGGCTAGCACAGCATGTGGAAGGTTATTTTCTTTCTCTCTCACTCTCTCTCTCTCTCTCTTTCTTGCTTGCTTGCTTTCTTTGAACAGGGGATTGAACCCAGGACCTTGCACTTGCCAGGGAAGCACGTATTCTACTGAGCCATCTCCCTGGCCCCACAAGTTAATTTTCTATATAACAATATTTACTTCCAAAATCAAACCACTGAACACCATAAATTTAGACACACAGGACCACTGATGAATAGGCTCACATTTGCATTCCTAAATATAGTAACCAAACACTATTTCTACTTTGGTATCTCATGTCCTCTAACTTCTTTCAAATGCTGCAGCCAAAAGTTCCCATTTAAATCTTTTTATAATTACACATTTGATTTTTAAAAAGTTACAAGCCTATAACAGATATGTAATTAAATACCTACTGGGCTGTCCTCCTAGGAAATCTTCACTAAGTAACTAAAAAAAAAAAGAAATACAAGCCACAGCAGTGAGCATTCTGCTACACTTGAGCAGGAACCTCCAGGACCAGGAGTACCGGGCTGGACACGTAGCTCAGGAAGAAGAGCGCTACCTAGCTTGCACTGCCAGAACAGAAAAGCGGAGAAAAATAAGCCCAAACGCTACTAAACAAACTGTCTTAGTTAATATTTTCCTTGACATTTTATAAATTTCCTGTTATTTAAATGAGTGTGTGTATATGTGAAAAAGTAAAAGTGGTTTTACTGAATTAACAATTGCTTTGAGTGGGTTATTTCCTGTATAATATCTGAATTTCTCTTTCAATAAATAGAAGGGCATGTGGTTTTCAATATTATTTTTCTCATACAGTAAATTTCTCTTATGAAGTTCAATTGCCTAACACACTTTCCTCCTGAGCTGTATTTCGCCAGAGGGCCTCTCTATCTGTCTGGTTTTGGTCTCATCTTCAATTCTCTGTCTTCTTCCTTCCAGTAATTTTGACATTCCCTTGATCTACGCCACCTCTGTTGCAAATGTTCTCTCCTGTAACTCTATTTTGATACTTTATTGTGCTTTTCTCAGTATCATAAATCCTTCAATAAAAGAGGCAGGTGATACTGAACATACTTAATACGTCATTAGAAGAAATGTTTTAAAACATATGCAACGGTTTCTGGCCACTACTTTCAATTATCTGAAGGCTACAACACAGCTGACAACACAGTGAACAACCTCTAAGTTACTGGGTAATTAAGGAGAAGGCTATCCCACAAGCTGCAGGTGAGCTTCCGCTGCTGAGCCTTGGGAGGTGCCTAGCTAAACACGCCCAGCTAACCTGATGTGCGTTTTTTATCTAAACTTACTATGTAAAGAGTTTGCTTGTTTTGCTATCAGTGAAAAAAATTTACCCTTACCGATTCAAAGCAAGATTAACATGTTTTTGAGGTGAGATATCCTCAAATTTCTTATGTTTTTGAGGAAATGGTAACTATTTCCTGTAAGTGTAATCACATTACTTAAGGTGGGTATTTACTTGGTTTCCCTTTCGCTATTTTTTGCTAGAATTTACAATAACAAAATTCATATATATATTTTTTCAAGTATTTATGAACTAGTAGTAAATTGTTTCATTCTGGAAAATAAAAATTTAAGCTACCAAGGAACACCATACAGCTCCATGGCACTGCAGAGCGCACATCCCTGCCACCCTTCTCTGCCCCGCCCTCTATCTCTGCCCACATGGCTGTTAGGAAACCGCTACTGCTAGAACACATGCTTCACTTGTTTACCCAGGAGCAGTAATGAGATGCGAGATCTACCGGCTCTGGCCAAGTCTTCCCCTGTACTAACAGCATCCACTTACTTAACAGCTAACCAACATTCTGAAGTGCTATGTTTACTCAGAGAGTTTTTCCTTTCACAAATCTAACAGGCCCATACAAGAATAAAATCAATAATCATCAGGATTTTAATGGCTCCATGCTCTACTCAGCTGAGATGAGCAGAGCAGACAGGTGCTGGACAATGTCATCAACATTGGGGACCTGAGAATTAACAACAGGACTCTACTTCACAGCAAATGTAGACTTCTGAAGCAGTTACCCTCAACAACCCAGGACAGAAAGTTAAGTCCCACTTAGCAGAAAAGGAGGATTATCTGAGCAAACAGTACTTTCAACTTCTTATTGACATAGTTACATTAAATGAGGTATTTACACTTTTTATAACCTTTCATTTTCTCTCCAGCATATATTAAATAGATATAATTATGGAACCAGATTTTTTGGGTAGTGCAGCATGAGGACTGAAGCCAAGGCCTTTGTACGTTAGGCAAGTCCCAGGCTCTTTTTATTTTACTTTGGACTGGGTCTCCTGATGTGGTCTCAACTGGTCTTGCACTTGTGATCCTCTTGCCTCAGGTTTCGAGTGGCTGGGATTACACTCTTGTGCCATCACGCCCAAACAACAGCCAAAGAAGGCCCATTTCAAGTTTACATAGACAGGAATGTGGCACACATTTTCAGAACTACTATAGGTAGATTAAGCTAGACAACAGGATAAGCAAAAATGATCACAACTCAACACACCTTCCAAGAGCAGCTTTTAGTTGAACTCACGTTTGCCGTCCCTTTGTCACAGAAAAGCTCTCTCTATCTATTGAAGCACTTGACTAAAATTTTATCCTCCACGTAAATTCTTGCTTGGTTTGTCCATCGTCTCTGACTCCAAAGTACAAAGATCAGCACTTAGCACCTTTATTCACTCATCACGCAATTATTAGGTAACTTCTTACCAACTGCCAGGCGCTCTGGTTAGTGCTGAGACTAAAGAGAAACAGGACTAAACCCATCCCTTGAGATCACAACTCCCAACAAGAAGCTCCTTCCCATGTACTGCGCTCAGCAGGGACTCCTGGAAACACTAGCTTATTCTTCCGGACCTTCAGTCTGCCACCCCTGGCAGTCAGCAGAGCTGGGTGTCAGTGAGTGACCTGCAAAGAGGCCTGTGGCTGAGAAAGCAGAAGGCCAAACTGTGGTGGCAGCAGTCACTGGGCCAATGGCTGGCACTCTGTAACACTGAGGTGGCCGTCCGGGACCCATGTGACCTCAAGGTCCACTGCTACATAAGGGGGAAGCATTAGCAACTTCAGGATGTGCTTTAAAGCATTTAAGACCCATCTAAGCTATTATTACTTCAGTGATTAGGCCTGTGCTAAATCACATCTTCAAATATTATTATAGCTATTATTGTGAAATCTTACTTCTGATTTTAATATATTGAGTTCTTTTCTTGTCTTCCCTTACCAGCAGTTGTATAATTTGGGTCTCCTGTATTCTTTCAAAGAATTGGTGGGGTTGTTGCTGTTACTCAGGATAAGTGTATAATCTCTTTGACTCTCTTGTTGGGCAAACTGCCCGGTGAATATCAATTTTTTTTTAGAGCTACAAATATGGTTTTAATAGATTCACAGATTTTAAATGACTAGGATTCAGAGCATGTATCTCCCAGAGAGAGCAAATAATTCACAACACTCCAAGTAGATGCAAAGGAGATGACAAATGGATCAATCCAGATGTGAGTGCATTGACACAGTGGTTCCTGTTTCTTCTGTCTCCACAGACCCTCCCCAACACACACACACACACACACACACACACACACACAATTCTGGTGTGAAAAAAAATGCTTGCCTATTGTAGTTCAAATTAGTCATAATATCTACCTGAGGGGCTAAGGAACACTTACTGTAAATCAGCCAGCCACTCAGAAACCACACCTGACATATTTTGTTACAAAGTAACTAAGTTACATAATGTTGTACATATCGACTGGACCTGGGGATTATAATGGAAAGCAACTGCCTTCCATTGAAAGTGACCAACCACAAGGCAAAAACTGTTCCTGAAGAGCCCACAAAGAGAATCATTCTCTTTATAATCTGAAACTTCTTATCCTTCAGATGATATATTCCATCACACCCTTAAGATTGTGTTTTATTCTACAGGTTTCTTAAACTCAAATCATTTTATCTTGTTCAAACCAAGAGAAAATGATAGCAAACTAAACTGAAATTTTCATTTGCTGAAGCAGTACTGTATATTCTGAACTGAATCAAAACAGCAAATCAGAAAGATATTTCACTAGGGGGCTGGTGAGGTCTAAAGTGCCTGCTCAGGCAAGCACAGGAACCAGGGTTCTATCCCTGGCACCACATGTTACCTCAGGCCCAACCCTGGGGTGGGCTGAGCCAGCCACAAAAGAAATGGAAAGAAAAAGATATCTCACAAATAACAGCTCCCAATCAACTGAAGATAATGTTATAACAGCTATGAATTCATATTAAAATATATCTTCTTAGGTTTCATCCTAGTCTTTTACCTTGAGAAATGCAATTTATTGATATTACAGTATGTCAGAAACTATAGTAAAGTACTTCAATTTGTGATATATCTTTTCCATGTACCTATACAGACAACTGATACCTTCTTAAAATAAGAAAAGCTATGAAGAAAAAGAAATCATAAAATACAATAGGAAAAGTTCAGATCAGTTCATCCCATCCTTAGACTCAAAAGTGTTGGAGACTAACTGTAGCTTGGAGCTTTCATGTGCCATTTTCTCTTCATGACTCATGACAAAAGTTCACTTTATGTTTTTGGATCATGATCCCAATAAAAATAAGTAACTATTAAAAAGTATACATAATTGAGTAAATCAACCACTTCTATCAGAAACTGGCTTCTGAAATAAATTCTTCTGTCAAGTAGATCCTGAAAGCATGGATGTTTCAATCTTCTTGAATGTACATTTCAGACTCTTATACTCTTGTTTAAGTCTTCACCAATTTAGGTTCTCATGGGCCTGACAGAAACATTAACTACACCTACTGGCATTTCTGGGGCCACATGGGAAATAATAGTGAAGGTTTGGGGACATTTCCGAAGATCTACAAGACTTTCATCCTGTGGCCGAAGTTTGCTAAATAACTGTTTTTATTTAAAAAAGAGTCTTAAGAATTGCTAACAGTTACCAATTTTTCCCATTTCAAAATCATAGATACAGAAATATGACTTGGACAGTGCCTACAAATGCTTTATGCTTAAGTGTGGCTAAGGAAATGGACCTGTCCTAGTGACAGGGTAATGCATTACCTACCCCAGATCCTCTAACCTTAATAGTAAATGACTAATGTTACTAAGACTGAGAAAAATGCAAATATTTCTTTCAAATAACAAAATGGTACTTAAAGGAATAGTGGAACTCACTTGAGAAGAATATTATAAGTGAAGGGCTCAAAATAGCAAGTATTCTGGAACTCTCTACACTTTTTCTATCTTTTAGAACAAAGAATCAAACTCAGGACCTCACACCAGGCACTGTGCTGCTGAGCTATGTCCCTGGCAGAACTCTATTCTTTTTTTTTTTTTTTTTGTGGAACCAGGGATTGAACTGAAGACCCCACACTTGCCAGGCAAGCACTTATTCTACTGAGCTATCTCCCTGGCCCCTCTCTATACTTTTAGAAGAAGGCCAAAGAACCCAAATGGGTTCCTGTGCACTACTAAAATTTCTGTCTCACTTCTTGTTCTAGCCAAATTAACTAATGTCCCCCAGTGACAGCTAACAAGCACTTCACCATGAGCTTTACCCATGTGCCTTATGTTTCCAAAGAAGATGCTATGTACAAGTCAGAGTGTGAGAAATTACTGCTCAGAGGGTCGCACTGATCAAGGGTTGGACAAATAGCTCAGTGGATTAAAGCACCTGCAAGCAGGCACAGGGACCAGGGGTTCAATCCCCCAGCCTGCCATGCCAGCCCATCCCCTGGGTCACGCTGAGCCAGTGATTGAGACTGGGTGTGGTGGCGCGTGCCTATAATCCCAGATCTTGGGAGGATGTAAACAGGTGGATCACTATGAGTCCGGTCTAGTAGTGAGACCCTGAACACCCTGTAGACCCTTCCCTAAAATACAAAAAAAAAAAAAAAAAAAAAAAAAGAGGACCACACTGATCAATGAACAATAGGAACCACTAGCTAGGCCTTCTGCCCTCCAGGGACCTGTAGAGCACAGTCCTGTCACACATCAGAGTCCCCATGGAAACGAGCACTCTGGAGAGGAGCACACACCACCCCACTGAGTGGCTTTTGCACCCATTTTTCCCCAGCCCTTCATTCCTACTCTGGATTGTCCCTGAACAAACTTCCTCCCTGAAAGCCTCTATCTTGATCTGGCTGTAGGATAACTGAGGTTAAATCAACTTCCTCACAGTCTACAATCAATGGATAGAGTAATGACTGTTTACACCAAAACAAAAGAAAGGATAAGATAATGAAATAACTCACACTGAAAAGGATAAAAGAAGCAATCTGAAAAGACACATCCAGAACAGCCTGTGAAGCAGCAATGCTCATCAGAGGGCTCTAGAGGGTGCTCCTGAAGCCTTAACCCCACCTCAGTCTTCACCTTCATCCCTGAGGCCTCTATTTCACAGGGAGCTTCACGCTTCATATAGTCTAGATTCTAACTGGCTCTGGCACTAGGAATAGGACAAACAGCCAAACACTCTTTACTCGGGGTTCTTCAAATCCTGCTTCCCTCAGATCTGAGAGGCAGCTCTGGTCAGGATGCAGAAGAGATCAGCTGGCCACTTCTTCCACCCAGGCAGTGTTCTATTATGCCATGTTCCTGGGCTCCAGTCAGCAGACACCCTGGCTTTAATACCTGTTTGACAAGTGTTATCCTGAAAAGCTTCCAAGAAACAAACCCAAACTCCATCAAATATATCTGCATAGTTCAGCAATGAGTGAAAATCCAAGCTTCATAATCCAGAAGAGAGCCCAGTGTAACAGTGAAAATGTATCCCACATACACATATTGTGAGGTTGTCTTGTGCCACATTTTCATTAAGCAAACTATAAACAAATCATTCGTGGGTGATTTGTCTGAGATCTCTTAGTGGCTACTGATTCACAAAAACCACAGAAATAATACACACTCTGCTAACAGTTGGGGATGTTGCTATGACACTGTAGACAATTACAGCTTAAACAGTGAGATCCTTGGCCTTATGAAAATGAGACCACATTTTTAAAAAATACATCCAAATATTTGATTAAATCAAAAATGTTTAACATCACTTTGCCACTAAAGAAGTCAAAAATCCTAAATGAAAAGTGAAATTGTAAATTAAGACTTATCAAACCACACTGGCAATTGACCAATCATAAACCTAAAAGAACTGTTTTCTAAATACACTCTTTGAAATGAGGTAGGGATAACAACAAATTCCAGTCATCACTAATAAGAGATGGAATTACCTACTAAATTTTTCTCCACAATTTATTAGTTAATTTATTGGAAACCACTGTCAAGTTCTATTAAAGAATAAGGGAATGTCCTGAACAGTGAGGCAACTTGAAAGCAAAGTCAATAGAATGTTCATCTTTAATTTCCCAAAAGCAAAGTTTTCATTTTGGAATATAATGAACCCAACGTCCTGAAGCTGGGAGGAGGAGGAGGAGGAGGAGGAAGAGGGTGGGAATCAGACAGTAAAAGACACTGTGAAAAAGTTCTTCAAGCATGTACTTAGTAACACTAACAGCTTTCCTTTCCATGGGATTCCTTCCTCGGCCCTCTCCTCCTCCTCTGTTCTCTGGTCTTCAGCTGACAGGAGTACAAATTTCATAAAAAGATAAGAAATGGTCCTTGCACATGTCAGACATGGACTTTAGTGGCTAATACCTACAAGCAAACATTTTCTATCCAAAAAAAAAAAAAAAAACCCTTTTGTTTGTTCAAAAAATTCCTAATGTCTTCACTAAAAAAAATATAACTTTCTTTTTTATTTGAGACCTACTAGCATAGTCCAGAAGAGCTGGAGGACAACACGTAGCTCTTCTAATGAACTGCACAGTTTTAACAAAATACTATCTGAAGGCAGTTTATTCTTCTAAGGTCAGTAGATGACTGGTTCAAAAAGAATAAAATCTGAGGGACATTTTGAGATACCAAAATAAATACACATACAACTGGGATGGGGGAGTCTTGCTAATTAAAATTTCTAGCTCTTATACTCTCCCATATACACAGATCCCAGTCATGAAAGGCCTGCAGGATCAGACCTGTACCACAAGAGTATAACATCATCACATTAATTGTATTATTACTTCATAATGCCAACCAGCCAGGTTTATACAGAAGAGATTAAATAACAAGATAATCTTATAAACAATGCTCATTTCATCAGTGTACCAAATAAGTTTGATTTATATCACTGACTGTCCTTCTAATTAATTTATACACCCACATGCTTTAATTTACAGACAGACACCTACACTGGGGCGAGATCCTCATTTTTTAATGTCTTGAACTTTGTGCTGGGGTCATGTTTAGTCTTCCTACTGTTGCTGGTTTTAGTTCCCCTCTTGCCTCAGAATGTAATGATTGTTAAAATACCTTGCATTAATGAAGCAAGCAGAAAACAATGTTCTATTAAGCTCAATACCTGCTTCCTCCTGCCAGTGTCTATGTCCAGTTGCCACAGCCTTAGCCAGGCTTGCAGCTACAGATGCTCATCTGCCAGTTCTGAACCAATGTAGCAGCAGTCAATGTTTTTTGGATATCTAAATTGATCTTGTATCATCATTTAAAACTCACCTGTCTTAAGATACAGTTTCTAGCAACTTAGAAGAAGGAAAACGGCTGCTAACTTTTAAAATATATGATTTTGACTAACAGTGGGGGCTTGGATAAAATTTTTAAACCTCCCTCCAGGATGCTCACTTGTCATCACTGCTAACACTATCATCAGAGGTGGAAATGGAAAAATTCCAGACATGAAGGAAAATTCAACCTATCCAAATTTCTGAACCAGAAAGATAAAACAAGTCTGATTCTAGATTCCAGACCCATCTAAATAAGCTATCAGTGACATCATAGTAATGCCAGCACTCTTTTAAACCCCTTAAAAAATGGCAATGTAATAGGGTATCCTGGTGTCAGGATTATTTTAGTTTAGTCATTTTATAACTTCCATGGGTAGTTTCAGTGTGAGAATGAGGATGTATGTTTACTTATTTAATCAGGCAAGAAGAAAAAGTTTTACTTATCTTTGACATAAAATTTTTATTTATGAATGGGATCAATGTTTATTTATATGACCTTAACACAATAGTAGATATTAGTTACATTATCTGGCTTTGATTACAAACTCCTAAAGGGCAGAGTGCCTATCTGTTCAGCTCATTTATTATAGGATGCAACAAAGTACCCAAAACTTACATATGGTTTTACAATAACAATGACTCTCAGGGACATGGTCGTCTCTGTGTTCTATGAAACCCGCCCCTGGTGCTCACTTAGGCAGCACATGTTAAAAATGCCACAATACAGAGAAACACCCCTCGTATTTATTTACTTACTTTTCATTCTTCCCCTGTCTACAATGGCACTTTTCTGTTTAAAGAGAAATTTTTTGGATGGGACTATTTCTGATTTAACGTACAAAAGTAGTAAACTTACTTTTAAAAGTACCAGGGATCAAACCTACGGTTGCTATCACTGAACTGCATGACCAGCCTTTACTTTTACTTCAAGGCAGAGGCTCAAATTTGAGATCGCACTTCCCAGCTTCCCTCAGCGCTAGGATCAGAGGCATGTGGTCCACACCCCAGTAAGAGGTTCTGATCAGCACTCTACACTGACACATGGAACAGTACAAGATAAAAAATAACAGCCAGCCCCAAGAATTCCATTTCTTAGCATCCAGTTAGCACTTTTTCACACAACATGCAAGAAAATAAGCTGTGGAGGAAGCCCCAAAGGCCACTCACTGTGAGGCCTGAGGATGTGGCCTCTTAGAGTCGTTCCCAACACCAGCTGTACAACAGATGATCTGATCAAGCACCTAGATTCTTTTTTTTTTTTTTGGCAGAACCGGGGATTGAATTCAGACCCTTACGCTTGCCAGGGAAGCACTTATTCCACTGAGCCATCTCCCCGGCCCCAAGTACCTGGATTCTTTACATTCACAGGAATTCTGCAGAACACAAGGCAAATTCAGTTAAAGAATGTTCTTTGACAAAAAATAAAAAAGAAGAACTTCACTATGTCAATACTAACCTCTAAAACAATGACCCCTAGCAAAGAATATCATAAAAGTTCTAATATATCAAAAAGAAAATCTTTCTACCAAATGATTTTAATAAAACTTCTGGGCATAAATCTGTACCCAAAAAAATTTGCTTACATAATAGCTCAGATAATGCCTGCTTCTAAAATTTAAAACAGTATGAAAAGGATATGGAATCTGAAAGAATCTAAACACACAAACTGGGATTCCATTATGTGCCTGAACAAAGTTATTCTCTTCTTCTGGCACACAGAAGTAGGGAGACTATGTGTTCTAAATGTAATAATATGGATAGCACCAATAAAATGTTTAGAACACCATTATTCTTATAAATATGGGTATATATAAGATATGCATATATCCATATATCCATACTCTAAGAACCCATGCACACATGCATAGACACAATTCTCTCTATTCAAGGCTAGAATTATAACACTTTTGGTTGTCCTCTCATTAAAACCCTATGCCTATGACATACAAATTTACATGATGTAAACATACCCATCTTATACTTATATCAATACTGGCAATTCCCAACATAAGTAGCTTATGATAAATTGATCATCTGAGATCTAGATAATGAGATCTAGATAAAATGCTGAAATTAAGAGAGAATGAGGAATACAGTTAAGGCTATTCAGCTGAAGTATATTTAATCTACAATGTACCTAAATTACAGAAATTAAGATACAGAAATCCATGAGTTTATGCTACCTAAACAGAGGGTAAATGTAATAACAGTAGTGGAAGAATAAAAACATCCTGAAAATATGGAGGGACCCACTTCACAGCACATGAGAATTAAACCAGAAAAAACTTAATTCATGAAACTCTTTTTATATTTACTAACACACTAGAAATTAAAACTTCAAACAACTGCTAAATGTACTATCATCTTGTTTTCAGAAACATAGGTAAAGAATACAATATAAAGAAAGACCAATATAGCTACCTTGTTTAAAATTTTCAATGTTAAAAACAAAATTTTCAACATTGACCTTGCATTTATTATTCCTGAGAAGGGGTATTATATAACTGATTTAAAGTGAATAATATTTAAATTGTTAAGATATGTAAATTTTACCTGCAACATCAATAGAAACTACAAAAATATTTGTACAGTAACAACAATACATTCTACTTATATAGCAGGCAGAACGCCCAACGCACAGACCCGATTGCCTTCAACCCTTTCAACAGTGCCAATGAAGAACAAAAACTGTTTCTAGTCGACTTCATCAACATAAATAAACTCCAAGGTAAAGCGCAAAGAAGCAATATCCTAACTACTGGTACCTCTTACTGGACTCCAAGTAAGTCTCAAGTTTGGAACCCTAAGGGTTTCAACTTGAAAGTCTTTCTTCCATAGCAGAAATAAGCAAGATGGTAACCCGAACCACAGATTTCTGGTTGACTTTCACCAGTAATAATTTCATTCAGGATTCCAGGGATAATTCAATGAATATACTGTATTCATTCGTTAAAAAAAAAAAAACAAACTATCAAGTTTCATTAACATTTTTAAATTACATTGAGTCACATAGTTTTATATAAAAACACAAGCTAAATTTTTAATTTTTAAATTAGTTAACTGTAGATATGAATCTTTTCAATAGTAGTAGGAAAACTATGACAACTGAAAACAAAGGAAAATCACTTCTATGGAGGAGTAAGTTGTAAAGAAAAAACAAAAAAGGATAAAAATTTTAAGTAGACAAGAACATGAAGAAAGAATAAAGTAAGGGCTCCAGAGGAAACACAACTGGAAAAGGAAAAAGGCAATAAGGTGATCAAAGGCCTGAAAGGGCAAAGGGGGAGAAAATCTTGGCAGCGAACATCTTGTCCAAAGCTTGGGAGAGTTCCAGCCTGCGTCTCCCTTTCTGACGGAGGGATTACCTCTCTTCAGTGATTTTTCTCAAGCATGCTTTGCTTTTGGTACCTAAGCTATCTCACTGTACTTTTCAAATTTCCATGTTTGTTTTCAGATAAAAGTTCAATTTTGAAAACTCTGCTCAGGTATAAAGATATGACTTTGATCTTGGAAACATACTTGAGAATCTACACACTACTGAATTTAGTTCACAAAACCTCAGAATAGTCCGGACATTCCAAACCTGACAGGCTTTCCTTTCTAAAGATACTGAGACTGCCTCCTAGCATAGCGCTTGAAAATTACATGGAAATCATGTTTGCAATTGTGCAAAGCCTTAGAATGTGAATTTGCTTGAGGAGTAATCAATCACCCATGATAGTTGTTTTTAATTGTAAGGAAAAAACATGGCTGTGCCCACAGAGTCAGAAGCTCTCCCCAAGACGTGCACATGGGTCACTGTAGAGGGCCCTGCATGCCGCAGTGTGCACACAGAGCGAGGTGAGCTGAGTGTCAGCACAGCCCGACAAGGAGCCCCAAAGCTTCTCCACCTTCACCTGAGACTTCGGCGTGGTTCTCACCCGCCTCCCTAATCTTACTGTGTGCCCATCAACCACTTTACTCACTATACTCCCTGACAGCCTAAGAATGCATTTATATATAAATTCATTAAATAATGCACCACTTTCCATATATTGATCCTAAAAGCTCCGCCTCTGTGAAGTGGCTCAACAGGATGTCATCACTACACAGCAACTTGTTTCATTTACAATATCTGTTTCACTTCTACTCATGAGCTAATATAATTCAATTTTTTTTAACTGCACACAGGCTGCTAGACACATGTGCATGGCAAATGGAATCTGAACTTAGCTTAACAGCCTCATTTATTCCTGATGGTTTAAATTATTTCATCACAATTAATGACACCCCCTCAGCTTCCTGTGCAGCACTGCCAGATGTTCAGAGACCACAAAGCCACTCTCTTCTTTGACGGCTGGTGACAAGTTGTCCTCTGAAGGACATTCCCTAGGTGCCCAGGCCGGATGACACCTCCATTGCTTAGTACCTCCCTGTCTCCCCGAGTAACCACAGAGAAGAAAAGGCAGGAAGGCAGGAGAGGCTAGCGAAGCCATTAGTGAGAGTAAATTTGGTGAGAAGTGATCTAAATTAGAGGAACACAGATCCTGCTATCGGAGTTCCTAACCTTGCTGTTTTATAAAAGAGCTCTTTGCCTCTGCCTTCTGAGCTACCTGTATCTACTGAGTGCCCAGGACAGAGCCAGTCCTGAGAGAACGCAAAGAACAATAATGACATAGACACAGTATGCAGACCTTCGTGCTTCTCATCACTGAGATGAAGTGTCGTTTACACTTGACTCCCGTCATCATCATCATCATTTGTTTTGAAGAGTGAACAGTTTGAAAGCACTGCCTGCATCTTTGGCCATGATCACGGGCCAGTGGTGGTGACCCTGTGGCCCAAATGCTGCAGTGGGCTGCCACTTGCTACCACCAAAAGCTCCAAAAGCTCCAGCACTGTTCTACTCTATTGAATACAAATGTCCAATGAAAATCAAACAATTTTAGTAACCTGGCAAGCATTTCTACCCCATTCACTTAGGCTTAGTCAAATTTATTCTTTTCAGAGGCTACTGGGTATTTTTCTGCTCTAGGTAAGTTTTGTTTACTGATATTATTTCACTGATTTTGTTTAAAGAAAATACTACCATAAAACTTCACTGTTTTCCTGTGCTAATTAAGATGTAAATATATGTTACCTGACTTCTTAAAAAATATATACTTTTGCTCAGCACAGATACTCAGAAATAGTCATTAAAATTCTTATTTTTATTTCACATAAAAGTTCAAATTCACTTAATGACAAGTAGCTAAGAAGGTAGCAGAAATAGTAAACATACTAGCACTTTTACAGTAAGAATCTACCAAGCTCTAATTTGGAAAACATTTCCATAAACTACAGAACATGTGGCAGACATTTTATGGATTATTTTTTAAATGTTTTTTTAAAAATGCTGATCTTATTCAGGGAATAAGGGGCCTTTCAATTGCCAAAAAATATAGTAAGAAAACAGAAAGGCCTCCTGTGTCAGCCCACCCTGTAACATGAACATAAGCTCTAAGGGCATTTGGAAAATATTTCCAAACTAAGAGGAGGGTAAAAAACCATTATCAGCAGACATTGTAAGCAATGCAGAAGGCTCTGTGCGCGTCAGCAACTGTGCGTGGCCTGCACGGGGAGCACGACATGCCTCCAAAACAGTGGACTCTCTCCAAACTGTTCTCCTTGTGATTAAAGCTAGCCCTATGTATCAGCTTTGACAATGGACGGAACACAAGGTGAGGTATGTAAGCCAGCAAGTTGAATTCTCCCTCTCCTAGATGGATTTTAATTCCTAAACAACTACCACACTCTACCAGACACTTCACATTTAATTTTTTTCTCGGCACTTAATGTTTTGGCCATTGTATGCTACAATTACTTTATTAGCATGCCCTATATAATTACAATCTCGGTTTTATCAGAATTCAGGGGTTCACAGGGAAGACAGTAGTGGAATATTCATAGGAAGCAAACAAAAAGAACTGTTAGCATGGTGAGAGTTGCATCAAAACTTCCAGGAAGTGAAACTAAAATGAAGTAGTTAAATTACTAAGAAGTAGATAACTAAAATAAACAGCTGAATTCATACAGTGAAGTTGGGAGAGCACTGTATGGACCTCATTCTGTTGTCTCCAAATTTTGTATCAGAGGGGAAAGGGGGTTGAATAAACTTTAAACTCTCATGGAGGGACGGATTCCTTGTGTGTCCCTGGCAGATGTGGAGAGGAGATGAAATGGGCAAGGGAGAATCAAATATCCCTTCGCTGCAGGTTTGCTGAGGGAAGAAGCACTGCAGCCACCTCACATCTGGCAGTCATTTGTCAATAGCTGGAAAGAGAGCGGCAGGAAACTTTCTGGCTCTTGGAGAAGATGAAAAGACGAAAACCATGTGTCACACACACGCACACTCACTCTGCAACGGTACAGTGACTACTACATTTATTCTCTGCTTCCCCCAACTTAATGATCATCAGATATACTCAACTCTATGGTCAAAAGCATGCAGTCACTTGACTTGTTAAGGCTGCAGTGTATGTACATTTTTTAAATAAACCCCAGGGCTGATGTTAGAAAATCAAAATCAGTCAAGCATAGACCGCCTGGTACTTTGGGCAGGAATCCTTGTGGTTTAGTCAATAAACACGGTCTGAATGAAAGACACCACAGTAACTAGACAGTAACGTTTTGAACACTTCTTAACCTAAAAAGGGCTTGGGGGCTGGTGCACAAGTGACCAAGGACACAAGGCCACTAGTCCACCTCAATCACTCTACCTACCACGTAACTCCACTTAGCACGAGGTCATTGCTTGTTTTCACAGGAGAGGCAGGCAGGCAAGCAGACAGACGCAGAGACAGGAGCATCTATTTGGGGATGTTGTGGGTGTATGTGGGGGAAGAAACAGTTTAAAAAATAAATATACCTACTTTAAAAGGTGACAAGGGAAATTTCGGATTTGTGTAGTACATACCAGTGTTAACAATGCAAAGAATTTGTCAGCTTTGTTATGAGTTCATACAAACTATCAGCTTTGCCACAGGTTTATCATGTAATAAAAGTTTTCAAATCAAGTCACTTCTCCAAAATCACTGGACATTAAGTCCGCTTGTAGTGACAGCCTTCTAGGGGCAGCTTTTGGTTCACCCCAATGGTGCATTTAGCTAACAGCAGCCGCTGCCAGGCTTGTCCCTGTGACTCTGCAAGTGAATGCTGCAGGTTGTTTAATAACCTGGCAAATTCACAGTAGCTTGTCAAATTATTACAGGAACAGTGTCATCACTAAACAAGCCTGATCACGGTTAATTACAATGCAGACCAGAGAGCAGCCACAATTGTTCATTAATTACAGGAAGCACCTCATTTAAATTTTATGGAAATTTACACTTGCACCCCGGTATGTGTGGAAAAAAAGTGATCCTTCATGCATTTACAGAAGAAAGGAGTCTGTGGTTTATGAAACATCACAGCAAATTGTGTCTAATATGGTACTGAAATATTGGTTCATTATTTACTCTAATTTTCTAAGCACTTCAGTGGTAAAAAAAATACTAAGTCAAACCTCACATCTTGAAATCCCAACCAAGGAAGAAACTGTGCTGAACTATGACAACTTAATGTATGATTAGGCACAGTTAGGTTAAGAAAGTTAACTTTTCTCTGATTAAGAAATAAAATATTTATCAGCAATTAAGGGAGATCTAACCTAGAAAAAGCATTTCCTAGAAGTCAATTGCCTGAGAGCACAATTCTTTGCTATTACACATCAATTAACCTCCCAAGTTAAAGAGAGTACCCAATTTCATACCTATAATAAAAGTAACTGAAGAAAATAAAGGTAGGTATTCAAAGTCTTGATTTCCAGCTATTTTACTATATCAAACATTAATACAAAATTAGAGCAGAGGGCCAGGGAGATAGCTCAGTGGCATAAGTGCCTGCCTGGCAAGCACAAGGTCCTGAGTTCAAGCCCCAGTACTGAAAAGTTAATTAATTAATTAATTAATAAGCAGATGTGCTCATAAAGGTCAAACCACACACAGACTTAAAGGATAACAGTCAATCAAAGCAAAAAGTAAATAAAATATCAGCAATAAGAATACTGGAATCACAAGATTGCAAAATTCCATTGCTACTAAGAAACATGGCATTTTAGGTATAAAAAGGGAAAAAGTTTTAAAGGAAGAAATTAGCAGGAGACTGGGTGTGGTGGTATGTACCTATAATCCCAGCACCTGGGAGGCTGCAAACAGGAGAATCACTATGAGGCCCATCTGTGTAGTGAGACCCTGTACCAAACACATAAATAAGAAAAGCAGGAAGATGTTTCCACAGTCATAAGAACTTACATAAAACTAACCCAGATATGAGGGCATATGTTTACAGGAAAATCCTTTTTAAGAAAGGATATAAAGAAACCATTGCTCCTAAATTGAGGATAATCTGAGACTATCCTCAGAATCAAGAGGCCAAACAGTAAATCCCTAGTGGTTACTATGCCTGTCCCAAAAGGAAGACCTAAGATCCAACTCAGAAAAGTGAACAACTCTGGCAAGTCCTAAGAGCTTTCGAGTTCCCTGAAGTGTCAAAGTAGACTAAAGAATTACAAATGGCTTGTTCCCCAATATATAAAAAGAAAAGAGCCAGATATATGCCATGGCAAGAATAAATGAGACAAAGCTAAGAAACGCTCTTGGAGTTGTTGGCCACTGAAGAGCATGTCAAGCTCATTCGGAACTGATGGATGCAGGAGACATTGCTACTAAAAGGTGCAGAAGCCACATTCAGGGGGAAAAAGTGGAAAATGAAAGAGTATGCTTAAGCGGCTCCAAGTTAATTCACCAATTTACCAGAAGTGACTGTCTTTTAACAGATTCAACCTTTCCATTCAGCCCACCAAAATGGTGTTACAGGATGAGAAATGCAATAATATGATCACTTTGTTACTTTGCCCAAGAAATTGGTTTTTGTTTTGTTTTGTTTTGTTTTGTTTTGCTAAGGCCCCTACTGAATTGTAAACCATACAATCTGTTTACTTACAACCACAGTTTCACTTAAACTTGTAAATATACTTTTTCCCCTTCATTATGTCAAAATAATGTGTTCCCTGGGTCTTTTTCAATTTTATTTCACATTTCCACATCTGTAAAACCCATTGTCTTCACACTGTAACTCAAGGCTCAAAAACAGACTGCCTAACAGTCACTCATAACAGATCACTGCAGTGATGTGTTTGAAAAACAACACCCATCCACCCCAAAGAGGTCAAAGATCAGATTGCTCTCCATGAACGTTCTCCATCTCTCGCCTTTGTGTGTCACACACAAGCCACTAGCTTTCCAGACTCAGAACTGCACCAGCACGCCTCCTCTGTGCTACACCTGCCTTCCAAGTTCCGCAGCCATCCACCACCCAGACAGTACCAGCTTGGGGCGCAACAAAGCTCAGGTGGTCTTTCCCAGGCCAAGCGCAGGTGTGCAAGAGACAGCATGCCTGTCAGCACCCCCCTTGCACCACTTCTGCCCTCACTCCTACTGCAAAGAAGTCAATCTTTTAAAGTGCTCTCCTACATGGAGTATCTAAATCAGTAAAAATGTTATGAAACTGAACTGTGTTAATTTCATAAGCCTGAAAATTTAGAAAAACAATGCCGAGTGGAAGCCCTAACAGATAATGATGCAGGTTCGCTCACGGTTGGGGATGCCAGCTGCGAGGACACCTCAGCCTGTACCTTTGCAATGCCACACTGCTTTCAAAACTAAAGCAGATACAGAAATAGGGACACACCTCTCCCCAAGAATACTTTTAATTTGCATGCCAGGGAAGTACTCCTAAAGCCTCAACACTACACAAAATTAACTAAAATTCAAATCCTTCAAAGGAAAAACACACTTTGCACATACCTCTCAACCCACAATGACACACAATACTTATCAGTAAAGTCCTGCTTTTCTTATTATGCACCTGCTTGAGTGGCAGCCGTTCTGCACGTAGAAACCAAAACTGCAGGCAGCACGACTTCCCCGGCTTAGCATACGGTGAGGATACTAAGATATGAGCACCAATAAGTACTAAAGGGTCTCTGCTGATGGCTAGATATAAATTTGGTCATTTAATCCCCATAATCACTTTTTGTGGTTAATCTCCACTTTATAGATGAGAAAACTAAGGCTAATGCAGGTTGAATAACTTGCCAAAGGTTCACAGTAATCTTCTGAACCTACGAAGTCAACCTCCAAAGATGATGTTCCTGCCTTCTACACATCAGAGTACCACTCTCACTACCACAGCACAGGAGGTGACCCCTGGCACCTCGCACTGGCGAGGCAAATGCTCAGCTATTCAGCCATATTCCTGGTCAAAATATGCTTCTTTAATAAATAAATCACCAGCAGGTACACAGAATTCATCCTGAAAAGAGCCTTTTAATGCACATATGTGTCACATTGGTTATTCTACACACCTGTCTCGACGATTCTCTGGCCCTGACACCCCTGTGGCCTTCAAGGAACCCTGTTTCTGTCACACCACCCCCAGCTGATAAAACAGTAAGACTCCAACCTGGACTTCAAGCCTCTGGTCTGGCTCCTCCAGGTTTGGGCAGAAATCTGCACTCAGCACTCTGCCAGCACATGCCAGTGGGACCTGGGGGAATACGGCTGCGTTAGATGCTGGGTACCAAGGCTGCTGAGAACTGCATGCACGCACGCTGACCCATATGGGAACAGGGCACCCCAGCTGTAGGTTCAAGTGAGCCACGATGGCTTGGTGAGCACGTAACAGTTGGTGCAGCCAACATAAGTAGCATAAAACCTGTTTCATTCACTATCAGAAGGTAAATTCCAAGATGAAAAAATTCCATAGATTTTTGTTCTCTCTTGTATTTACTGCATGTAACACAAAATAGGCATTTAGTTAAGTATTTGTGGACAGGAAAAAGAGGATGGAATTTAAAAGGGAAAGAAATGGGGAAAGGGAAAAAGGCTGAAATGGAGGCTCTGCTGGACACTGAAGTAACCTCTTTCTTTCATGCTTTCACTGTCTTCTGAAACAATTAACTAATGGTATTCAGTGATGCTTTAAAGTTCTTTCTACTCTCTAAATAACGGTTTAAATTTATTTTTCTTGTTCCTGGTATAGGCTAACACAAGCAGTCTGGTAGGTACCAACATTTATTTATTTACAAGTGATGGTCAAAAAATACAGTAAAAACTTGAAATTTAACTTATACTGTGAAAGACACACTACTATTAACCATCCTCTAACTGCTTCCCCATTTTTCATGTAAACTTGTCCCCCAGCCCTGCCCTTGTAGGAGTCTGTCGCTGTGTCTGTAGTTGTACTGTCCCACCTGCCTTCATGTCCTCAATCAATTCAAAGCATTTACCTTTCATGGTCATTTGACTGTGAAGAGCCTGAAGTCATTTGTACCAGATCCAGTGAACAAGGTGCATAAAGACATGCATCCATGATAATGTTTTTATTTGACAGAAGTAACCATAAACATTTGCAAAAGTAAAGACCAAAAATATTAGGAATACCTGAAGATAACAGTAAAAGATACATTGCCAGTACTTTCCCTCAAAATATTCAAAAATCTCCCTCCCACTCTCAACATAATACTCCTTAATCCTGGCAATGTATGTTTTCAGGTAGTAAATTGTCTTATTTAATTAAACATTGATTATATTTTTCAATCACCCCTTACATACTGTTACTACCTTTAAGAACTTTGGTTTATAGGCATATTCTAACAGAAATGAGAATAATAAAAGTTAAGATTTCATGGATATTTCTCTTTATCTAGAATTCTACAATGAAACCCATAGATTCCCTTAAAATTATGTTAGTTCATTATAATTACTCAGTATCATCCCCAAATATTGCCTGTTGCTCATTTTAGATTTTAAGATAAAGGGGATTTAAATTTCATCTCTACCTATTTTCTGCTTTGCAAAAATTTCTCTGGGGAACTGGAGATGTAGTTCAGGGGCAAAGCATGTGCCTAGCACGCACAACTTCCAGCTCTGCAAAAGAACATATGAACGCATGCATGCATGAATGTTTCCCTAATTGCTACACATTATTCACAAACCCATGCAATTTTCACTAGCCATGTATCTACCTATATGCACCTAAATCTTATTACATCAACAAAGTGTCATCTCAACTGCATCTTCCTTCCTATTAAAAGATTCCTTCAGTGTTTTGATATTCTTAAAATTCCAATGAAGATCATCTGTACTAATCAATTACCTGTGTTTGGAGATCAGTTTTCAGAGATCGTGTCTGCTGTGTTAGGTGTTTCTCTCTTTTAATTCAAAGGTCAGTTTAAGTCTCAAAACTTAAATGGCTTTCAAAAACTTCTTGCACTGCAGTGTGTCACCAATAAAAAGGCACCCAGTTAATTCTTCAAACAGTTTTGTTTTTTTTGTTTTGTTTTGTTTTAGTTTTTTTTGTATTCTTTTAGGGAGGGACAGGGTGTTCAGGGTCTCACTACTAGATCACACTCATAGCGATCCACCTGTTTACAGCCTCCCAAGAGCTGGGATTACAGGTGTGTGCCACCACGCCCAGTCTCAATCCCTGTCTCAGCACGCCCCAGGGGCAGGGGCAGCACAGCAGGCCAGGGATGGAACCCCTACTTGCAGGTGCTTTTAATCTACTGAACTATTTGGCTGGCCCTCTTCAAACATTTTTGACCCAATGTTCTCCTTTTTAACTCTCTCCTTTATCCTGCAAATTCTCACCGGTGAAATGGACAGCCTTAGAGGTATTAACTGATGCTATAGCCTTGAGCGTCACAGTGGAGGCCCATGTGCCAGTCACCATGTGGACAGACGACATGTAGATTTTTCCCATCCACAATCTTGTAAGTCAAAGGCATTTCCATTGTACAAACAAAAACTTGAATTGACAAGTAATTCAGAGGCCTGTGCTATTAAGTCCCAAGCTCAAATTCAAACTTCAGAAATGGTAAAGATCGAAAACAAGAAAGCAGTAAAAAAAAAAAAAAAGCAGTAACCCCATTGGAAGTAATAACCAATTCTAAAGGCATTTTAGTGATATTTCATGTGAAAGACATTAGAAAGAGGACAGGAAAAGAAATGAAGCAAGCACCATGGAAAAGCAAAACCTGCTTGCTCTCTAACCTGGGGTGGTAGCAAACCTGAGGCCATGTGTGACTGCATTTCTCTTTTAGGACAAAAGATGTTAATGTCTGAGTTGCTTCTTTCTAAACTAAAACCTCAGATGTCAGGTCTAATCATAGTGCAGGCACTTTGTAATAAATAGGTGGGGGGTTTGGGGTTGCAGTTTTTGGCACCCGATCTCTAAAAGGTTTACTATCACTGACCTAGGGCAACATACGCAATGGGAAAGGGAACTGACCCTCTAAAATGAAGTGAGAGATAAACCAGGCACAGAGAAGAGCGGTAGCAATAGGGGCCCCTGCAAAGACACACTGCTGCCTCCAGCTTTCAGCTCAAGGGTGAGGGTGCATGAAAGAGCTCTGTAACAGTAAGTACAGAACAGGAGGGCAACAGAAGCAAGGACAAAAAAAATCAAAATGAGACTCTCCAAAGGCTTCCTTTAAAACTTCAACAAATGTGACTTTTAAAATGATTAAAGTAGATTTTATAAGCCAGAATATATTATTGAAAATTATGCATAGTCATACTTTACATATACAAAATAAATTCCTACTTACCATAATATTATTTGACCATATCAAAAATACTAAAGTTTCTAGTTTTTTTTATCCTCACAGCCACCAAATGCACTTTATAAACACTCTCAAGAGGAAAAGAGAAAGTTAAACAACTATAATTACATTCAATTATAACTTCAGACACTTAGAAATACAGTTTCTGAGAGAACAACAACAAAGTCTATGAACGTACTGGGGAGGAAATAGGGCCGAGCCGCACGCCAGAACAACCCTAACCACTAGTGGGGAGATAGGTGCACTTTCAGATTTAGAGTTTCACCATTTCTGAGCCGAAAAAAAAACCCTAGGCATCCATGAAAGTAGACTCCCCTATTTAAGAGATGAGGAAGTAGAGATTAAACCAGAACTGCCAGGTACACTAAGGCAGTGATCTAACAGTATCCAACATGAGTAGTGTCCTCAAGGATCAGAGAGGACAATTTTTAAAGGAACTGGAAGCCACATTCATCAAAACACACCAAGAAAAATACTAAAGACATACGTGAGTAACTTCACTTGGCATATTTCATTCTGCATTTTTATTCAGATACTTCAGATGGTAACCAGGTACCTACAAGCAATCAGAATGTAACTAACGAAATAACAGCAAATAGAATTATAATTCAAGTAATAAAATATGTTGCTTTTTATTACCTACCTAACCATGGTTTGGAAGATTTTTTTTTTTTTTTTTTGGCAAAACAGGGATTGAACTCAGGCCCTTGTGCTTACCAGGGAAGCACTTATTCTAAGCCATCTCCCCGCCCCCTTGGAAGATACATTCTAAACTGACTGAGGGATCTTTGTTCACTTTGTAGCAGTTGGTGCTAAGACAGAGCTCCTGCAATGATTTTCACAAAATGTTCACAGTGATTACAATTTGAAAACCTGAATTCTCAGTTGCAGATTCTTTGTATATTTTTTATTTCCAGAGTAATAAAAAATGCAAATTAAAAAAAAGATAAATAGTGAACCGATTAGCTAATGTTTTCTCATGTTATGCCACAGGTTTAATGACAGGATGGTAACTGTCTAGAACTGATAAACTTCCCTCTGCTGGTGCTTGTAACTGGAAGCAAGAGGTCGTGCAAGGGACTCTGCACCCCCCACCCCCCACCCCGCAAGAGCTGAGGCCTCTCTATGCTCCTGTGCACACCACCGAGGACTCAGTGCTATTTACAACTTACTATGTGTATAATCAGCAGAAACAAAAGGTAGGACAACAAGCATAAAGTCCTCTCAGGAGAATTCAGCAAGGGAGGGCCAGTGGGCCTGCACTTGGAAGTCAAAAGGGCTTCCAGAAAACACACTTTCCAAGGGGCAGGGAGGAAATGTGGCAGGCTGCCCACTCCCCCCGCCCCCCCACACATTCTTTGTTTACTAAGATCTCATATAAAAACTGTTAGGCACTGAATTTATGGGGAAAAAAGACATAAAAAAACACTCCATACTGCAAACGGGCATTACAGTTCAAACTATTAAGTTCAAGGAGAGTAGAAGGTCGGTAGAAGGAAGGAGAAAAAGTATTTAAAAAAAAAAAAAAAAGATACATAAATGACAGCTGGAGGGAAAGGGCATATTATCAAGGTAGGTATGTACAGAGGCAGAGCTGTTTCCTGCAGTCTGGGTCCCTGAGAAACTGAATGTTACTTTTAAATATTAAACATTCAAGTAGGCATCTGCCCGGTCAGCACTAAGAAAGTCACAGCCTAAACAAACACGTGGACTTTCATGTCAGCTCAAGTCTTTCAGTCAGGCTGGCTACAAGCCCAGATCAGCTCTAAACATACGTGTGTTGGTGAGTACAGTCCCGTAGTTTGAGGGGCTGCACTCATAATCCAGGAAAAGAAGGTTCTGGAAAATAGAAGGCACGCAATTACCAGGGGAGTCCAACAGGAGGACTCGGGCATACGGACCTCAGAACCAACATTCCAAGCCAGTGGGCACCCCTGACACAGCTTCAGCCCAAGCTCGGCTGGGGACAGAGTGCCAAGCACCAAGAGGCAAAACCACTCAGTCGGCACAAAGAATTCAGGAAGATCACTAAGAGAAATGGACTGGACAACAAGCTTATGGAGACCCAATGAGAACAGACAAATGCAGCCATTACCCAGCACCACAGTGGTGCATACGCACACAAGGGTAAGCTAAGTGGCAGGGTACATCTCTAATTTGCATCTTAATTTCTCAGCATACTGAGTAAGTAGAAGACAACATCACAAGCCTGAATATCCTCTGTCATGCAAACCCAACAGCTCAGGAAGGGACGCCTGCACAGAACCTGAAGCTAAAGAGAAAGACACACACAGAAAACAGCATGAGTCACAACACTGTCTATCTCTTTTTCCTATAAGAAAGGGACAGAACTGCCCTCATTCTCGCTGAAGCCTTAGATGGGGCACTGCTGTACTAAACAGAAGACAAGAAGGACGGGAGCTACACCAGAGAGGGGTGTAGGGCAAGGCCTTGCTCAGGCAAGCACCAATTCCTTCAGCAGTTATCCCACAACAAGGAGCTCCAGATCAAGACAACAGGTTAGAAAAAGCAAAGGGGGGGGGGGGGAGGCCAGATCGCTCAGAGATTAAAGTGCCTGCTTAGACAGACTCAGGGGCCAAGGGTCCGATCCCCCAGCCTGCCACGCCAGCCTCACCGCTGAGACAGGGAATGAGGTTGGGCATGGTAGTGTGGGCCTCTAATCCCATCACTTGGAAGCTGAAAACAGGAGGATCACTACAAGTCCAATGTGTGTAGTGAGAACCTGTACTAAACACATTAAAAAAAAAAAAGGGTAATATAAAATAAAAGCAAAGGGTAACATGGTAACTATTTCTGTGGCCCAACCCTCTGATACACAGGAGGAGTCCAGGTTTGCCAGCAGGTGTGGACCTGTTTCCTGGGTACTCAAAACTCTGGCCCTGGGACATGACCAGCCTCTGCAGGTACAACCACAAGAGGTCTCACAGCCACAAACAAAAACAGAACCACCTTGGTTTTACACTGTAAAATATGGGATTAAGAGATAAAATCTTTTTTCTGTGTTGCCACCCCCAAAAGCCCAGTGGGTCATGAATGATACTAAAATTAGAGAATCTTTCTTCTAGAACTATCAAAGAGCTTTAAAACACAGTATTTCTTCATTTCCACTTGAGACAAGGGTGTGTGTGTATGTGTGTGTGTGTGTGTGTGTGTGTGTGTGTAGGGGGTACTTTGCACTTTTATTTTGAACAAAAAAACTAAAACCTATCACTAAGGTCCTTCCTTTTTTTTTGTTTCTTTATTGTATTTGGAGTAAGGTTCACAGGGTCTCACTGTGTAAGCTGGACTCCAGTGAGCCTCCCGTTCACAGCCTCCCAGTGCTGGGATTATAGGTGTGCACTACCACACCCAGTCTCTGTGCCCTCTCAGCGCACTCCGGGGTGGGGCCTGCACAGGATGAACTCCTGGCCCCTGCATCTGCCTACGCAGGCGCTTTAATCTGCTGAACTACTTGGCTGGCCCTCTTCCTTCATGTTTGATAAAATGGACATGAAATAAAGACAAGTTCTCTCAATGACTACCAAGACCAAAGCTTTAGCAGAAAAGCCCTACCATTTGATGCAGTTCAATACCGTATCATAATTCTTATTTTATCTAGGTTTTACCATTGAAAAAATGCAGATACAGTCATTATTATCTATGTATGGACTTGTTGTATAGGTAAGAAGGGAAAGTGAAACACTGGGTCACTTTAAATTGGCTGAAATCACCTTTTGAAATTCAACATTTGGAACTGAGCACCCCAGGCCGCTGCTTATGGGCACGAAGAGCCCAGGCCAAACCTGCCTGTGCCCGGGTGAACTTTTGTTCTCCAGGCTCAACTCCAATCATCCCAAAGACAGCTGGCATTAAAAGAACTCTAGTTAGACTTCTGCTTAAGTTGCAGCTGCAATATCACTTTAATATCTCAGAACACAGTTTCCTGCAGCCAAAAGGGGGTAGTTACATTTCCTGCTACTTTCCACCTACACCTCACTTTTAAAAGTTGTACCCCATTGGCTAGACTGATCTGTGGTAGTGATGGACACCCTGGACCAAGTTGTAAAGCCCAAAACAAAAAGGGCCAAGAGATTCCTTGAGAAGAGAGAACCAAAACTTAGTGAAAATATTGAAAATGCCATGCTGATTAAAGGGGGAAATGCAAACGCAACAGGGACCCAAGTCCTGAAGACGTGACTGTTTTGTTTGAAAGCTATAAATTATGTTTTACAGTATACACTGAAAAAAACATATGGAGCTCTGTATCAAAAGAAAAATATCACAAGACCACTGGAAGATCAGACATCACCAGAATTCTTTTCAAAGAAGTCAGATTGTTCTTTATTCATGTTTGGACCCCATAATAGAAAGTGTCCCAATAACCTAGTAATAGTTTGTACGTATGACTGCCATGTGCTGGATAGGACTGAATTAGGTATTGAGAAATTTGTTTCTCTAAAAAATATCAAGAACAGTAAATGTCCTGAGGGAACAAAGCCATGTTAATATTTGCTGACAATGATTTTGATGTGAAGGAAGACTATTCTATTGATCTCTTCAGAGCCCCACGGTGGCAGATATCTGCCTGGCTGGGTTAGAGTATGTTCTACACTTCACTGCTCTGAAGAGGAAGGCTTACTTTCACAGCTATCAGTTGCTCTTAAAGAAATGTGGTTGCAGAACACCAGAAATTGAGGTGGGAGATGGGGCCTTCATTGGACCTGGTTCTGAAGAGGATACACCTGGCTTCAGATGACCTTTGTTAGTTATCTATGAAAATGCCAAAAGCTCTCAAGCCAAAGAAGAAGCAAAATATGTCTCAGGATACTTCTGGTACAACTTACGAAAGGATTCATATGCAGAAACAAAACTTAAGCAAACTACAAACCAGGAAAAAGAAGGGACTGAAGAAGCAAGTTGCAGAAAGCCTAACAGAAGACCAGGAGAAAAAGCCAAAAAGGATTAAAAACAACAGAACTTAACCAACAACAGTTTTACTGTAATCTATTTACTAGAGCAATGATCAAGCTTCCATGCAATTCCATTTCTTAAAAGAATTTCTTATATATTTTATAGCACTTAATGTAGAATTTTGTAACAGTAGTAAAAAATAAATAAATAATAAACGTAGTACCCCAGCTAAGCATGACAGTGAACCCAGCATTCTGGATGGCTGAGGCAGTAAAATGACAAATTCAGGTCCAGCTGGACAACTCAGTGACTTAGCAAGACCCTTACTCAAAATGAAAAGGTGCTGCAGACACAGTGCAGTATGAAAGTCCTGTGTTCAATGACCAGTCTCAGAAAGGAAAAAGGAGGTATCACTCCCACAAGAGCTGAGAAGTTTGAGACAGGGGAGGAATTTAGAGGAAATAGAAGCAAATCTCAAGTATCAAAGAGTAGTAGTAGCAATTGGAGAAACTTTTAAGAAATCCATTTAATTATCTCATTTAGGGTCCAACTAAACCAAATTATAGAAGCTTTATAGTATATTCTACACTATAAAGAGGTAGGCGTCACGTCTAAGGAAGGCTGACCATGGAAGTTTTTAATTGGGAAAATATCATAGTTAGAAATGGTACACCTCACCCATTTGCTCTTCCTGTACAACTAACTCTTCACATATAAAATATAGGGCAAATTTTCTGAGTTTCCTTTCATACTAGCAGTGTAATTTAAAGTAAGGAACTTCCAAGGATCATGAGTGTACAAAATCAGCGGAAAAAAAAAAAGAGAGAAAGCCTTTGGAAGCTGGGGCAGCAAACTCACTGACATTAGTAGTACAGGTGTGTCCCCAGCGGGTGCCTCTGCACAGACCCCAAGAACCACTAGCCTAAATAAACCAGAAAACCAAAAAGGACCCAGGTAAAAAGCTCTCCAGTCTGCAAGGAGAAAACTGAAAGTTGAGAGAAAGGGGCAAAAGTACACACAGTGACACAAGAGAAGATCCGGAGCTCCCACAAACACGCTCTGATCGAGAGGGAAGTGGGCGACCCATGGAGCACAGCGTGGCCAGCTCCACACAGGCTGCAAGCACTGGAGGGAAATGACTCGTGGGCAGGCCTTGCCTTTAGCCTTTGAACAAAAAGCACTTAAAAACTGGCCGGCCATTAGGCTAACTCCACCATGTTTATCTCTCTAGCTTTCCACAGTGATCAAAACCCAAGATGAATCTAGCTTTAATGAGAGAAAAAATGGTGTTTTCAAGTGACAACCATGCAACCACAGAATTTTTTATTTACCTCTTTAGAAGGTAACAATTTTTTAGAAAGGAATGCAGAAATCCATTTCACTTGCTCTTACTTCATCAGAGGCATAAAAATGGAACAATTCTTTTTCTGCCTAAATTTACCAATATTGAAAAGGTGACTGAAGTATGTTAAAAAAAAAAAAAAGAAGAAGCATAAACAGCAGGTAAGAGTGAAATATGACAGAAGAATGTGTCATTTCAGGAAGTAAAATAACACATACTACCCCCAAACTCAACACTGAAAATAATCAGTGAACCACTTACATGAAACAAATTGTGATTTAAAAAAAAAAAAAAAAAAATCGATTGGTGGTTTAAAGAGACAAAACAACAGGAATGTAGTACTGAACTTGGTGTGTACTGGTGGCTCCCCGAGAGCCGCACCACACCTGACACGAGTGGCCTACATGGCCGGCGCTCACACCGGACACCAGGGAAGCCTTCGCCAGTCTGCCAAAGCGCGTACTATAGGGTGTCAAAGATTAAGGAAGCAGCGTGGCTTTCTTTGCATGCCAAACTTAAGACAGAAAATGGGAAAACATCTTCACTTCTGCCATTCCACAAGGTAATAAGCTTTCCCAACTCAAACATAAGTTACACTATGTATTGCTCAATTCTCCCTCCAAGCCTAAAAAGTAAGAAAACATGCCTAAAAATTCACATAGAAGAAAAGCCTACAAAAATGATTTCTGTGAGATAGACTGCTCTCCACCCCAAAAGCACAGAGCTCACCAGGACGTGGTGAGGAGATAAGTAAAAAGGAATCTCCTACTTTCTTTGGGATCTTATAACAAGGTATTTTCTTCTGAAGTGAATTAGTTTATTCCTCAGGTCTAGCAGCAATGGAAGCTTAAAGGGGAAGCTCCACAGACCATAAAAAATTGTACACATGAGAAGACACGAGGAAGAGGTCCTTTGTGGCTCTGCTTCCTCATGTAACATTGGAGCAGCTTTGTCACTGCAGCACCCAGCAAGCAGCAGGGCTCCACGCTCCCGCCTGCTGTCCTTTCCCTGGTGTGATCTGCTGCCTCACACTTCCAGGTAAGCAGGAGGCTCACGTGCCTATCTTTATCTCTCAGGTGAATTTTAATCCTTCACTGCCAAGCTCCCTCCAAACTTTCTAGTTGCTCGGTGAACATCTGTTTAAAGAAGCAATGCAAACTGTTCTCCTTTACTACAGTCCTCCCCTAACTCCGCTGTATTTTGCAGTGCTACCCTACATTCTCAAGGACTTTGGCCATATACATCATGAGTAAAGTCCTATTTCTCAAAGCCAGTAAAGCCTGTCCATTCCTGTTCCCCAGTCCTTCGGCTATCCACACACACACTGTCCAGATCATTTCCAGTGAGTGCACACTTGGACCTTTGCGCTAATCCATGAGTGATAATCCCCGTTTCATCCTGCCGCACTCCATCCTGTTGCCATACAGCACCCACCAACCGTCCAACACGCTCTCCCAGGCGATGTTTAGTGTTCCCCACAAATCACCAACTAACGTTCTTTCCAGGCCCTCTGCACTCCAGCTCTGACTTGCTCTTCCAGCTTTATTTGCTCCTCCTCCTTCATGAAAAACACCCAGCAGACGGTTCATTAGACCATCTAATGCACACTGACTTGGGCTCTCTTCATTTCACACAGTTCTCTTAAGACTCTTTTTTAAATACCCCCTGTATTCTACCTTTGATAATCCCTCTTTCCTGATCCCACTTGTTCCCTAAAACCTCTCACGGTTAGGAGGAAGAGAGCAGCTCCCTCTCCTCCCAGCACCCTGGGACCGCAGGTCAGTGGCGCGCTAGGATCCTGCACGTCTTCCCTCTGTACCACCAAGAGCTCACTCGCTACTGTCTGTGCCTGACTGTCACTGACGTAGTACTTCACACCTACCAGATAGCCCACCGATTTAGGACAAGTATACAATAAATACATCTCTTTCAACTCAGAGTGGCACCAACAACACATTTCAAGTACAGCAATTTTTAACTATTTTGTTATTTTATCTCATCTTCAGTTAATACCATTAGGTCACTGAGGGACCAAGAGTTCCTGTTATATAGCAATTCAAGATGCAAAGATCATACTCTTCATGTACAAAGCTGTCTTCTAAGTGTACTCTAACCTGTAAAGGTTTGTAACTAATTCAGTGTCATGCTTCTGACTTATACGTGTCTCCTGAGAAAAAAGAAATGGACTTGCTGGCCTTTTCGCGTTTTCCTCTTATTGGACTCTACATTCACTTTATTTCAGGGTTTAGAAGCTAATAAAGTGACCTTCAAGTGATAAGCAAAATGCACAGCCCCCTTATAAGACGAGAAAAACTTGCCTTGTTGCACAAGTTGGCGATATATTCTGAAATTTAAAGAACATAATAATAATATATTTAATGACACAGACAACCTCCTGAATTAAAATTTATGAGGTGTTGGGAATGGTAGCAGGTATGAAAATATCCATTACTATAGATAGTTCCTTAAAAATTTGTATTCATTGCCGTATACCTGGCAAGAAAATAATCAACTCAATATACTACCCTAAGAAAGGAATGTATTTCTAAGATACTATGAAATCAGTTTACAGTCAATTGAGGAAAACTTCATCCCTAAACAAACTTGTTTTAAGCCAAGGGTGTGTAAACTGTAGCCTTCGGGCCAACTATTATTTTGCTGCCTACCTTTGCAAATAAAGTTTTATTGAAATTACAGCCATGTTGGTTCCTTTACACATATAACTGTGTTGGACCTACAAACCCTAACAGTTATTCCTGAAATCATACATATGTTTCAGACATTTATGAGCTGTCCTTCACAAAAAAGCTGTGACAACCCCTACTTTAATCTGCATAAAATGTGGCCTCTGTCCCCAGCAATATCACTTCTGAAAATCCCCTGTAAGAAAGCACCCAAGTGTACAAACAAGGATACTCATACTGAAGTAACATGTTTTATTTTTTAAGTCCACAAACTCAAAAAACTAAATAAATCATGACATGATGTTCCATTAACAAAGTTAAAAATTTGGTTCTTACTATTTTTTGGAACTGATTTTTACAGGTGCTGATGACACTATACCACCCGTCTACATAGATCTGTAATCTTTTTATGAAACTAGTATCTGTCCATACAGTTACATAAGTACACACATGAACATGGTTAACTAAAAATGCTAATAAGATGTTTTCTAGCTGTGGTATTTAAAATAGTTTTCTTTCTTTCTAGTTTTCTTAATCAGATCTAATCAGCATGTATTTTTTCCTTAAAAGTTATGAAAAAAAGGCTTACAAGTCTTAAAAATTGAAATCTGTGCAAAGCTCATGTTTTCCATTTTATAAAACTCTAGTTTTTGTTTTTTTTCAGAAACCTAAGAGAAAAAAAAAAAAGAAACCTAGAAGAGTATTTTTAGACTTTCCTTTTAATTTGGTTGGAGGCTCTTCGGTTTTATTTTTATTATTTTGGTGTTGTTTTGTTTTGTTTTACAGACTTAAAGGTTCTAAGACTAGCACCAAGAAGCTTAACGTCTGTGAACTGTCATCCTCACTCTGAATGGCAACCTAAAGGATGAATTTCTTTAAGTTACTCACAAAGATATGCCTGGGTTAGTTGGAGGGGGAAAGGTTAATAGAAAAGTCTCTTGATAGGAATGTATTAATTCAATCAGTTACTTGCTTCTGGCTTACCATAAAAAGGTTCATAAAGTAACCAAAAGCCACATAAGATTTTAGAATTATGCTGCTCAGTGACTGATTCTCACTGAAGAGTAAGAAAAGAGAAATCTCTCTCTATCCCCACTCTGTTCAGCAAAAGTAAGCTCCTAAAAGATTGGCATAAGTCATATTTAACTAGTAATTGGAAAAGCCAGTATGTACATGATGCAAGAGTGAGAGCCCTGTGCCATGGTAGATAAACACATACTGAAAGAATACCAAATAAAGCTTGCAAACTACAACAGCAACTGACAAAAGACGTAGCTGGTAATAACAAGAGCTCCCCAGCTCTGTGCCAGATTTTGCAAGCATCATTTCTAAGCCCTATTTTATGAATGAGGTAACTGAGTTTCAAGAAGGCTACATAAATTTCTCAAAATGATATAAAGAAAGTAATTCAAAAGCAGCTAGAGCTAGCTGATAAGTCTGGATTTTCCCTGTTTTCATGACAGAAACTATACAGTACTACTTCTAATCAAATACTATATATGACTCCAATATACATTTTGCAGGTGAACACCAAATATAAAAGCCCCATATAAATATATCAGGTAAGAAAATTTGAAACTTTTATAGGATATTATGAAACCAAGTCAATTAATGTTTCATTTGTTTTAAAACTATTCTTTTTTACATTTCCTTGTAAAATCAACCTATTTTCTCTGTCCTTAATTTTACCCACATATGTATGCATGATACATGTTACCTTTTACAAATGCTGTAATATACAGTACCAAAATCTTTTTGTATTTTCAAATTGGGGTAGAATTTGTATATATTTGTAGGCAATGATTCCACTTAAAACAGAAAATTGACTTTTTAGTTCTTTTTTCAAGAGAAACAGGATTTTCTATCCTTTACTTCCTGGGATACAGTCATTAGAATGGTTTTCTACTAAGCAAGTATTACAATGGTCTTGGATAGAGGTCTAAAGACAGAATTCTGTAGCTTTCCCCCTTTCCCATTTATAGCAGCTCTGATTTTTATCAGTTCTACACATTAACTTCCTTATAAAAACTAATTTAACAGGAAAAATTGTGGATTCAACAACTAATTTTTTTTTTCCTTGAATAGGTAGTATAAATTACAGATAAATGAAGAATATGGCAGAGGAAAGGAAGGGGTTTGAGGCCAGTCTTGGTGGACACAGCTTTTTTTAATCTTTATTTCCTTAACTATAAAAATGATTGAAAGGGCACTTGCCCTTAAAGCTTTTGCAAGTAAAAATAATACAAAGACAGAGATACCACATTCTGCACCTTGTGGGCACTAAAAGGTAGCTACAAAATTATTAGTTATCAATTCCCATTCTGTTTCTATTCCTAACTGGCTAAATGTTTCTTTTAGATCTTATGATGCAGTATGTTCAAACTTGCTCTGGCTAAGAAAGGAGAGGTTAAACAAAATAGCACTGATCAAAGATGACCTATGAAAATACAATGCACTACACAAAAACATTTTTATACAAAAACATAATAAAAAACAATAAAAGCAGCACGTTACCTTACTCAACAAACACACCAAATATTTCACTACTCTACACAGGCATTATAAAAGATAGTAAGACAGAATACCATACTGCCCACATATACATGTATGCTACATGCTGTTTTATTTAGTCCTACACAGTGTATTACTAGCTTCAGGATGATCTTAATTCTAGGATTAGAAGTTTTCATAAAGGGGATGGGGTCTTACAAGACCACTTTCAAGCACTATTTCCAAGTGCTAATGAGTGTACAAATGAAGTCTTCATGCAAGCAAAAGATTAGACCTGATGTTACAAAGGTAAAGAGCACCCGACAGGACCTGCTCAAGCTGCCTCTGTTCCACCTTCTCCTACAACAGGTAGTGCAGAAATGACAGCCTGGCTGACATTCATGAGGGCCAATCTGAGAACTCTGCAGAGTCAGTGCTGCACACTGTGACCTAGTATCTTCTCTCTCTGTATGCATAAATGGAATTTAAACACTGCATTCAAATGTGTTCTCCCCACCTCTGTCATTTCTAGGATTTCAAACTTCCCAAGGGGAAAAGCAACTAGAGAACACGTCCACACATGGAGGGCCAGTGCACTGAGTGCCTCCCGCAGCCTCAGCTCTCAGCGCTGTCTCCTCCATCTTTCCAACAATCTCCCAAGTTCTTCTTTTCCTCTTTTAACACTGAAGAGAACAGGCGAAGGAAGGCAGCTCAGCAGTGGAACACTTGCTAGCACGCTTGAGACTCTGAGCTCAATTTCTAGCACACCATGGGGGTTGGGGAGCAGAGGACAGAAAAGAATGCAGGCTAAGGGTGGGTGACGTGACTTCTAGGTTGTCACGAGGCTAAAGCAGGCAGTGGAGCATCTGAACTCAGGGTTAGAACTCTCACCTAACCCACAAAAGCCCCAAGGCCAAACACAGTCCCCAGCACAATAGGAACAGAAAAATATGAAAAGAACAAGTGTTGGTGCTTTTAAGAAAATCTGACCAAAAGGGCCAGGGAGATGGCTCAGTGGAATAAGTATTTCCCTGGCAAGTGCAAGGGCCTGAATTCAATCCCTGGTTCTGCAAAAAAAAAAAAAGATTCTCAGCCAGTTGAAATTTTCTTAGATGGGAAATGTGATACTGGAGCAATTCTGTTCTTCTTGTTTTATGAAGGGAAACTTAACACAACTACAACAAACATTTTATAATTTAAATTTTGATTATTTAAATACATTTTTTCCTTAATTTTCTTAGATGTCTTACAACTTATAAAAATGACTTAACTTTGAAAATTGATTGTCAAGCAGAAAATTTTAAAATTCTAAACACAAAATTCTCCTGAAGTCACATGTTGTAATTTACAACTAAAAACAAAAATCACCAAAAGAAAATTCCTCTCATCACATTACCAGATCCAACAAAGTAAAAAGAAATGTTTACTGAATCAATCTCTAAAATGTAAGAAAAAATAATGAATGCATCTCTAATTTGTCTCTTTTTTTTTTGAGACAGGGTCTCACTGTGCAGTTCAGGCTGGCCTCAAACTCACTTTGTAGCTCAGGCTGGTCTGGAACTCAAAACAATCCTCCTGCCTCAGCCTCCCAAGTGCTGGAATTACAGACATGTGCCACCACACCCAGCTGCATCTCTAATTTGACAGGCAGTGTCCACATACAGATCTTAATTTTGCTATAGTCAATCCTTTGTTGGCATAAGACGTCCCATAAACCCTGTCAAACAGTTCATCTGTTTAAAAAGAAACCTTATAGATACCATTACTTAGATTAAACTCAGGAGGTCTATCTTGACAAAAATTATCATTTTATACCAATACATGCGGATAGAATACACCAACTCACAGCTCTCCTCTTCTGTAGTATCAAGCTAAATTTCTGTTATGGAACTTTTTAAAGTATTAACTTATCAATAGGAAACTATCTTAGGTTAGCAGTTCTACAAGTTTTCCTTGTAATTATTTGGCAATTATCCAAGCTCACACGAGCATACACACACACACACACACACACACACACACACACACACACATCTGCATTATATATAGTGCATGATACGGGTATATATTTAAGAGGGGGAAAGCCTCACAAGAACATGAAAACATTTAGGTTTGAACATGCAGATAAACAGGGAAGTCAAACTAAAATTAAACCCATTCTGGTATTTTTTCTTAGGGAATCCTAAAATTAGACATATTTCTCCTGCCCCTGGAGTAGGGGGTAGGCATCAGTTATATGAATGTTTTATAAAAGCAGAATGTAAAATCAGAAAGCTATTCCATACATCCATATTTTAATTTGTTATGAATTAACTCGACTCAGACCAAATGAGGAAACAGTCCAAAACCTCATACATCACTTGCACAATTATAGCTGGAGTCAACTCATACAGGGTCTCAGAAACCGTGGCCCTAAGACCACTGAATGAGATGGCCATGATTCCCCTGGAGAGGGGCGTGGGTCAGCGGCACCCCAAACGTGGATATAATCCGCAACTACCAAGCCTAGAAACCCCCTGGATGCCTGCAGTGCTTGTGTGGTGTGACAACAAAGTCCCTTTATAAAATTCACAGCCCAGATGACTTGCATTCTTAAATAGCCTCACTTCCAAAATTCCTCATTTTAAATCACACTGGAAACCTCTGGCTGCACCTGAATTAGAAAGGTCCAGTTTGTCCTTCCAAATGCCAAGAAGGGGTGAGGGGGAGGGAGACTATACTTTGTTTTGTTTTAAACTCCTCAGACCTGCATTCCAAACTGTATCCCTCTGACTAATGTAAGTCATTATTACAGAGAAACTGTTAGGGGGAAAGGAGCCAGGGAGAAGGAACGGGGAGTAGAAATGGTAACATACAGTACCATGAGCTGCAGAGCCTCCCAGCCAGCAGCGCAAGGCTGATGGATCAGTCCTGGCCGGCAGGCAGACAGCAACACTCAGCCCTGGAAGGGGGCATGGACGCAGGCCTGGAGGGAGAGGCCTCTCCTGGGCAGTTTACACAGGAAGGCAGCTCAGCTCCTTTTGGGCACATTGCTCCTCTCAGCTCCCAACTTCTCGTGTGTCTTGTCAGATTTTCTTCAGCTTAATTGTCCAAACTGCAAGACTTTAAACAGTCAGTTTAGGAAAAGTGAAACCCTTCTAAGTGACCATCGCAGCAAATCAGCCTCACGCGGGTGGGTAAAATTTTCCAAGGGAAGTGTTCTTCTGATGGTTCCTGAGTCTCTAAGTCACCCCCCCCCCCGCCCCCAGCCGCCACACACACTCCCCTGGAGGGCTAAATGCGCTGTGGCAATAAAACATTCATGGGACTTGGAATTTTAACACAATGCCATTTCCCTAGTTTAACCTGAAAGGAATGCACTAGTCACAACAGACTACATCATCCTGCCATTAAACCCTGCCAAGGAACCGCTTCTCTGGCCTCCCCGGGCCAGCTCTGACGGGAAAGGAGCACACAGACTTGCACACTGAGCACAGAGGGGCCACCTCCGCTTCCTCAGTCTCACCCAACCACGCCCCGCTCTTGAACATGACCCCTGACCCCCGCATTGTGTCACTCTGGAACTTCTACCCTGCCACACACTGTGTGGGCCATTTGCTGCCCCAGTGCAGCATGGCTTTGGATGGCTGCCCAAGTGCTTTCTTCTTATTATTGCTCCTATTGGAACTCCTGCATTTAATGCAGTGGCGCTTGCTGCCGAAGTGGTATAAGGTGGTTTACTGTGTTTTATTTCCTTTGCTTCTTTCTGACTTTTTAAAAACAAACTTCATAGTCACATTCATGCGAAGTCATGATTCCTCACAAGTGGCTTGCTTTGGGAACTACCTAACAAAGGTGCCAGTTCTTTCACATTTAAGTGACATTTAATTTAGACTTAAAAATACAAAAACAGAAATAATTCAGATTTCTCCTGAGAATTTTACAGAAAAATTCAAACATGATGAATTCTGGAACATACACTTAACCATTTCATGTAGCTAAAATATCACAAAACAGCAGCACAAGAACAACAAAACAAAACAAAGAAAAAACAAAATTATTAACTTATTCCTTGTGCAGCATTATTTCTTCCAAGTAACATAAACGGTGAACTAGGAAAAGTGTATGCACACCTGGTTAAAAACTCAAACCATATTGAAAGGGCCAGGGGCTGGGCATACCTGCACTCCCTGCACTAAGATGCTGAGGCAAGATGGCTACGAGCTCAAGGCCAGCCTGAACTGCACAGTGAAACCCTGTCTCAGAAAGACCAAATAAAGCGGGCAGGGATCTCAGTAGGACAGCATCTGTCTAGCTAGCACAGGACCCAGGTCCAGTCCATAGCACTACACATGCCAAAATCCCATTAAAATTTGCATACTGGCATGATGGTTGTGGGCACAATGAGTCAGGAGGCCTCAACAAGAGGATACACAAGACCAAGGCAAACACGAGCAACTTAGCATGACACTGTCTCAAAATAAAATTTTCAGAGAGGCCAGTGATAGAGCTCAGTCCTAGAGCACTTACCTAGCATGTGCAAGGCCCAGTGTTCAATCCCCGGTGCTGGGGGAGGGAGAGCAAGAAAGAAAAGAGAGAGATAATGTAACATGTTCTTTATTTGAGCCTTATTTCCTTTTATTTGGCAACATTTGGGCTGAAGCCTGGGGCCAGGCACATATGAGCTAAGCACTGAGACTGAGCTCCCCATGTCACAGCCCTGAATCTGTTGTGATTTCAACTCAGCCCTTTTCATGTTTGTTTACTGCGCCAGTACCAGTCACAACAGGGTCAATTTTGAAACGTACCAGAAACCAAGTTTTGCATCCCTGAAGCATCCCTTCAGCTTCTCTTACACTACTACAGCACGCCTCCCACCTTTTCTATTACAGTAATTTATTTCTCCTTCATATTATAGGGGCACTTTCCTGTGCAACGCTGTCCTATTACTTTGTCTTAATCCTCCTCCAATTTTGCTAGCCCTGCTAGTTCTAACCAGAATAAGTTTCCTTCTCACTCTGAGCTGGAGCTACGGTCAGGCAGCTGTGGTCACCCATCCCTCCCCAAACAGAAGGTATGTATTCCAGCCTTCCTCCTGAAGGGAGGCTATGTGCCTTCCCACTTACAAATGAAAACATCTTACTTCATCTAAGGAACTACCCTAAAATACAAAATGCTGATCTCAAAGCAAGTTAACATACACATATTAAAAAACTAAACTGTCTCCTTTAGCATCATTTTTATCTCCTTAGTAGCTGGAATTAATCTTAAGCTCTAGTTAAGACTTTTTTTTTCTCTTTTCTTCCTTCAGACTGACATTATCAGGCCTTGAAAAGTCATCGTAATCCCTTCACTGAAGCCAAGCCACACTGACTGAAGAAGAGGCAATTAATCAGGAAAAAAAATTACATTTGATGGGGGAATCAACCCTACACAGAAGCAAAGGTTATCTAAACCTATGTAAAACATTTCTATTTCAAAATATATGCTAAAGTCAAATTGTCAGTTTAATCCATATGAAATACACCAATGTATATATAACTCATTTGATTCATTGTCACTATATATTCAAATTCAATTTTGATGTCAGCAGAACTCGTACCAAAACCGGAGACAAATCATGTAAAAACCATAATGCAAGAATTTACAGAAGAAAAATAAATACATAAATCAGTAAAAATTGCAAAAGATAATCTCTTATGAACCCAAACAGGCATCCTTGTATCAACCAACACAGTAACCTCAGAGTCTCTAGGACCAATACCCCAAGGAAGACAGCAGCACAGTCACAGGAACCTGTGCCCTGAATGTCCCTAAGCATCTCAACGAAATGCATGCCCTCCAAGACCCTCTGGAGTTCTCGGACACATCCCTAAAACAAGGGATGAACCATCTCATTTTATTTCTAAACGAATTGCCAATTGGCTTTATACTCAAGTACAGCTATGTTAGTGATAGATCACGTAACAGGAAACCACAGCATACTACAAATGCCATAGTGAAAAACACTCCATGAAACTGGGAGAAAGAAGAAAGAAATTATACCAATACAAACAAGTATCCGAATCAGAATACAGGAGCTGCTGAGGAAAAAAGTCACTGAAACGTGAAGTTACAAAAATCAAATGCTCTGCAGAAATATTAACTCATCACAGTAGATAAACGACTGCTAATTTCAATTTTTCTTGAAATAAAGAAAACTACTATGCTAAATGACATTCAGAAGTGAGTTAAAGTTCTATAAACTACTTCTAAGTTTTTGGAAAGCAAGTAAGTGAGATTTTTCTTACCAACTTCTATTACAAAGAGCACATACACATGGAAACACTTATATTTTGCCTCCAAAACACTACGTTTAGAGAGGTAGGGCTGGCTACACCAACCCACGTGCTGGAACACAGAATGAGGGAAAACCTCAGAGATGAGAAATGAAATGAGAGGTACGAACAAGAATAAAAAGATGAAAAACCAGAGGTGCAGGATAAAAAAATCAAACAATTAACAGCAAGCACCAGAGTAAGGGGGGGAGAGAAATGAGACTGAGATGGACAGGGTCAGACAGGAAAGAAGCAGAGAATCAGTCAGGAGGAAAGAGAGGCAAAAGGACTAGGAAGACTGATGAAAAAAAGACATGGCAGGGGAGAGAGAAGGAACCCGAGCCCCACACCACCACAGTGGATCAGGCAGCTGGCCGGAGATGCTAATTCAGCGCTTTAACAAATCAATGCCACTTGAAAAGTACAATGCAGCCCTCACTGGGTGGATGTCAGGGGAATGAGAAAATGCATTCTCAAGTATTTCACATTAAGAGGGAATAATGTGTTAATTTATAACTCTTCACCCTATACACTTGGATTATCTATCTGTGTCAGCGATTTGACTTCTTAAATTTATCAAAAACGCACGCAAAGGGAGGCAGCTTTGGCCTCACCACTGGGAAATGGAGGTGCAGGAAGAGCTGTCCCACACTACTGTTGTTCTTTCCACTTTTCTACTTGGGATGAAGCCTGGGGCTGGGGGTGGGGGCCAGGGAAGATCAAAGGAGGAGGGGGTCTGCGGGTCCAGTCACTACAGCAACCAGGGAAAGTGTTCCCTGAGCCTGTGGTTGATTGCATTAGGTACCATCCGTCAAAAGTGACACCAAAGAAATGGAATAACTTGAATCAGCAACCTGAGCGACCATCATCAGGATTTACCTCACAGAAACTTACTTAAGTTTCTCAGCATATCCAGCAGCAGAGAAGTTGCTGACAACCAGGACTGTAATTAAACAGCACTTTCTCGATGCCATCAGTGTTCCACAGACAAGAGAGAGAAAAACACAGCAGGGGAAAAAGTGCTAAAACCATTATTATGTTTGGTTGATTTTGACACAGGAAAGAGAAATGTTAAAGAACTGACACTCTATCAAGCATTTAGGATACTTTTTAAAGAAAATATTAGTTTACAAAACATAAAATTCTTGTAATTATTTCCTAATTATGCCTTCATGTAAATTTTAAGAGACAGTAATTTTGTTGCCAAAGTTAGTGCATTAACAGTGTTTTCAAGGTGTAAGCACTGCAAATACACAAAGGCAGGTATGCTAAACTTTTGGAACAAACAGAAAGCAAGTTTCAAGATAGTATTCCAAATTGTATCTTCACGGGCCGGGGAGATGGCTTCCCAGAGAAGAGGCAGGAAGAACACATCTGAGGCCAGCACACCCACTTATGGAGACCCCATCTCAAAGTAAAAGTGGAAAAGGAACTCCAGGTGCAGTGCAGCGCAGCATCCTGTGGCATGAGTCCTGTTAGTCGGGGGCAAAGATCTGACAGGGGAGGTGGTTCCACAAGGAGAGCAGAACCTCAGCAGCCGGCAGGTCCCCACTGAGGGGCTTACACCATGAGCAGTGTCTTACATTCCGGTGTATTTTTATTTGCCACTTGTACAACTGCAACAGAAACAGACGTTTTCTCATTTGGGGTATTCAAATGCAAATGCATGCTGATGAATGGAAATGAGATGCTTCGCATGATGCTCAACGTTCAACATTTAGTTGGGATAAAAAAAAAGGCAAAGTTACCTCAGTCCCTGAAGCTGGAATCTCTTCCCAGAAACTGGAGACAAAAAGAAATGAGAAGCCCAAGATGGACCTTCTACTTGCCTCTGTTGGCTGCCTACCAGTCCTACTGGTGACAGAAAGCAAACGCTCTACCAATCTTAGGTTCTGCATCTTTGCTATGATATGGTGTCATACAGGGTCAATTTTTTAAATGAACATTGATTAGAAATTAAAATTACAATACCCAGAAACGTTAGAGCTACACCGACTCAAAGGGTCAAAATACCCAATACAGTCTACTTAATGAATGATTTTTTTTTTCCAAAGGAGATAATTAATGAAGTATTTCCTGGTTTAAATAGAGTACAGCTTTTCTTCTTCATAAAAATCTTAGGAGAAAATACATATTCTGGGCAATGCGCCTGCAATGGGAAAAATACAGATGTATGCTTTCCAAGGCCTCTGCTTTCAGAGTAGGATTTCTGCTAGCCACAGTTTTTTTTGCATGAATTACCACTCCTGTCCGTCCCATCCAAGCTAGCTCCACACGCACGATCTATTCTTATCATTATGGTACCATTAATCCTTTCTCTCTTCCCTCTCCCCCACCACACTCACCTAAGGGGTTAAAAGACTTCGGTACATTTGTGACTTGTCAGTGACATATAATACCCAGGTCCTTCAAGCAATCAACTTTTACTTGACATGTATTTGCTCATCACAGGACCCGCATTACTACTGGGAAAATGAAGAAAAACCTAAATTAACACTTGACATTCAATATGGTCAAGTCCTTAATTGGCTGGGCTTCCTGAGAAAGCAATTTTCTATTCCCCAAACTGTTCGCGTGTCATGTGTGGAGTGCAGCTCTTGGCCATCACTGCTGTCCCTCGCTCCCTCTAATGAGAGCAGATGAATTAGTGCTACGTGACACGATTTGAGCAGGGCTTCCTCCACCTCCCCTCCCCCCAGTCTTTCCCCATACCAGTGACAGCTGTGAGGCAAGAGGAAGAAAGAAAGAGAATACAGGAGCAAAGAATCTTGTAAAGGATGATCTTTTTTTCTTTTTTTTTTTTTAAAGGAACCCTAAAGATCCAGTTGAAACTCCAGAACAACAGGGTCATTTCACTGTGAGGTGGAGAAGGGGCTGTTGCAAGATCAGGGGGATTATCTGGCTCTGGTTGGTTTGGGCTGTACTAAGATCCAGCATGCTTCTTCCTCTCCTGGCTAGTTGCAGTATTAGATTGCACTGGGCTAATTAAAATGGAATTTACATCCACTTAAAAAGTTTTTAAGGTCTGGAGAATGGGTCAACTAGAAAAAATATTGAACAGCATGAAGTAATTATTATTCAAAGATAAATATACTTCTGAATTAAAGAAAGAAGTCTTTCAACAAACTTTAGTTCATGAAGAACCTGCAACACAAAACCCTATCACCATATGAAATGTATTACTAAATACTGTTATGGCTGAACTCAATGCTAGCCATTCTTTCTACTTTAAATCGGTTTGCTTAGTTTTCTTTGCTGAATTATTATGATTTAAAAACTTTGATCATTGATTCCATTCTATTAATTTGGACCGAGACTGAATACATCTACTTTTTTTATTTATTTAGTACAGGTTCTACAGGCTCTCACTACATAGATCAGACTCGCTAGTGATTCTGTTTACAGCCTCCCAAGCACTGGGATGACAGGCACGTGCCACCCCACACAGTATCAATCCCCATCTCAGCGCCCCAAGGGTGGGTCCGAATGTATCTTCTTCAGGTGAGCTTGTCTACCTCAGTAAGAATTAAGTGAAGAGATGCACGAAAGAATGCAGTGCAAATCTACTCAAAGACACTAAACTAATTAAAATGGAATTTACATCCACTTAAAAAGTTTTTAAGGTCTGGAGAATGGGTCAACTAGAAAAAATATTGAACAGCATGAAGTAATTATTATTCAAAGATAAATATACACTAAAAGGTAAGTTAAAGGGATTTTTCTGAGTCTACTTCTCTGGATCTGATCAGGAAGAGAAAAACTCTAAGGGCCCAGCCCAAACAGTAGGATAAATGGTTGGTTGGTTGGTTAGTTGGTTGGTTGGTTGGTTGATTGGTTGGTTGGTTGGTTTATTTGGCTGGAACTGGGGATGGAACTCAGGCCCGTGTGCTTGCCAGGCAAGCCACCTCTTCGGCCCAGTAGGACAAATGGAACCAAAGGATGGAAAAATATGTGGTTAGTCAAACATTTTAAAGGAATTAGAGTGGGGCATTGTGATGCACATTTGTGATTTAACCATTCAGGAGGCTGGTGAGAGTTTGGTACCAGGTTGGGCTACCTAGTGTGTTCAAGTCCAGCCTGAATTACAAGTGAGAACCTGCAGAAGTGAGGGGAGGAGGGCAGGGGATAAAATTAGACCAAAAGCAAAAATTTTCAGTGGCAGTCAGCACTTTGGATCCTTACTTTTTTTTTTTTAAGACAAGGCCTCACTATGGTGGGCAAGGTATCCTCTAACTCCCATAAAAACCTCCTGTCTTGGCCTCCCAAGTACTAAGATTCTAGGACTCTGCCACCTAGAAGATTCCTTAAATGCTAGATCTTTATTCTTGTTAAGTGAAAGGCAAGATAAGCATGCAACCTGTATATAAGAATTTACAGCATGCTGATGCCACCCAAATATTTAAGCTTGGGAGTTAAACTGTTTTTCTAGGTGTGGTAGCACAGGCCTATAATCCCTATCCTGGGGAGGATGAGGCAGGAGGTTTGCCCTGAGTTGGAGGCAGCCTTAATTACATAGTAAGTCTTTGATTTAAAAAAAAAAAAAAATTTTTTTTTCTAAGATATTTTCCCTGCCTGTTCCAGGTTAACTAGTGTAATCTCTTAACTGTTCCTCAATAAAGTTAAATACAATTTAAGTAGCTCTGAAATAAAATTGCTAACACTGTTAAATTCAAGATACCTAAAGACAGACAGTGAAATCCACTTCTGTATATATAAAATTATAACCTGATTCCAAAAGTGCTGTTTCCATGTTTTGTTTTGTTTTTATCTGCAGGAAACAATATGAAAAAGAAATAAAACTTTATAAAACTTTCTTTCTTCCTTACAAAAGGCAAAAACACACTTTTAAAGTATTGTGACACTAACAACAAATAAACTATAAATAAGAAAACTTTTTAAATACCTTAAATTTTCAAAACTGTTGTAATGTCATTATTTTCAGATAAAGGGAAAGCTCTAAAAGATAATAATTTAGAAGTACTTTCCCTGACACAAAAAACAACACAGTAGATACATACTCTGCATAGTTATCCCATTCACAGCCAAAGCACTGATATTTCAAGTATCATTAGATCCTTTTCAAAAATACACTTGAGACAGCTTGTGAATGGGCATGCTATCAGGTGTTTCAAAGATCTAAGGAGGTACTTTGGTGCTCCGGGAAAGCTACTTGGCCTAATACATCCAGCTAACTGCTCCAGCAGCAGCAGCAGCCTGGGCAGTGAAAGGCAGCGAAGGGCAGGGCCTGCAACCAATGGCTCTAGGGTGACCTCTGAGATGCCCAGGAGTCCTTCCAGGTGCACTATGAAAGACAAGGCACGGCCCGGAATGGTTTATTAACTGAGGAAGGAACTGAAAAGCCAGGAGACTCCCTGGGGTAAGCAAGACACGTGTCAAGAAATAGGCCTTCCTCTCCTTAAAAAATATACCACAAGGCCAGGTTTTGCCACTTATGAAAATTATCCAAGCACTAGCAGCCTCACACCTTCCTCCTCCCTCAGGGATTCAGTGGGGATGGGCTGAGTGGGGTTAATGACTTGAATTCCAGGAGTAGTCAGAAAAGGGTGTCAACGTCATTGTCTTTTTCTTCTTTTAACTTTCTTTCTTTCTTTTTTCTTTTTCTTTGAGATAGTCTTTCATTTTGCAATGCAGGCAGCCTTGCTGGAATTCACCAAGTAGCCCACGTTGGCCTCAAGCTCATGGTGATCCACGGGCTGCTGGGAATACAGGTGTGCGACACCACTGCCAGTTTGTTTCAGACTTTTAAAGCAACTGGGACCTGTGTTGTTTTTATCTAAGGATAATTTCCAATCTCAATCAACAGAATGTATTTACAGAATTTAAGTAGGTAGCAACAATGGGTCAGAAAAACTATTGTACTAAGCAGAAATTTCAAGAATCACCTGTAGAAAATCAGACTATGGAAAGGCACTTTTTGATTCAAGAAACTCAACTGACTATTGGCAAAATGACATGCTTCAACTTGATACTCTCTCAAAGGCGAGCAGGCTTTGAAGCTCATAATGAACTTGAAATGGTTCTATGGAATGTTAGGCTTAATGTAGACACTCCACTGTGATGCCCACAGTAAAGCATGTCAACTTGTAAATAACTCCATTAATGGCTCCAAGGTATTTGGAAGGCCTGCCATTTTATCTTTTTTTAATTCAGAATTTTACCTTAGACCATAAGCTGCAGTACAGTTATAATTTGGTTAGCACAGCTAAAATTAAAATATACTAATTTTAAAAGGGATACTGTTCACCACCCACTCTGTCCATGCTATCTTCCCATTATACCATTCTTAAAAGTGTAAACACAAGGGCCAGCAAGCTAGCTCAGTATCTGCTTAGGCAAGCGCGGGGACCTGGCTTTGATCCCCAGCACCACATGCCATGCCAGCCACTGAGTCCGGGCATGGTGGCACAGCCTGTAATCCCAGTGCTGGGGAAGCTGAAAACAGGAGGATCACTACAAGTCTGAGATGCATTAGTGAGACCCTGTACCAAATACATTTTTTTAAAAAGTGTAAACACAGTAGAGAGAAATGACTTTTAAAATAGTCTGGCACATGGAACAATAAAACTATGTACCAAACACAAAGCTTCCATGTTGTTTTATAAAAATTAACAATATCTAAAAGTCTATTGTTTTATTCTCCACTTATCCACACCCCTTCACTGTAGTGGTGGCCTCCCCTCGGATTGAGATATCTTGAAAGGCTTCTGCACATGTGGGGTCACAGGTGTTAATGGTGAACTTCTGGACCACAACATATTGATGCCCACCCACTGGCTGGAGCTTCTCTATGGGCCACACCAGCTCTGGAGAGAATGCTGTTAATCTCAGGTCTTCTCTCCAGGTCAGCAACTGTCTTATTAAAAGTAAATCCACAACTTATTTTTACAGTAAAGATAGCTCCCATCTGATTGGCTCCTTACACTGTCTAGTGAGGCTGATCAAAAAGACCCCACACAGAATCTAAGCAGACCTAGGCCCAGGTACAGATCATTTTAATGAGATTTTCTTATTTCCCGTTCCCATGAAAATCAATAACAGGATGGCCTTCAATCTGAAATTCAAACCAATTAATTACCTGTTCTGTTGAAAATGTTGATATCCAATTTGCCTGGAGAATTTCAATTATGAATAGATTATTTCTTTTAAAAAGCCCCTTCCAAAAGCAAAGGCAGACAGACATTGAAAACCTTATCTTATACAACATAAATGATGTTTTCTTGAAGCAGAGATAAAACACTGGTCTTGCAAGAATCAGTACTGGTAAAGCTTTCCCCTTATGGTGTCCCTCCTCCTCGTGACATCATAATCAACTGTCTGGTAAATCATACCAATCTCACAGAAATTCAGGGCCAAAAATCTACTGCATAACGGTGGGGTGAGAAGCTTCTTATAGTTTAATTCAGTTACATAAATCATGAGATTCTTTTTAGTATTTAGAAATCTTTTCTTTCTTATAGTTCTAAAATTATCACATTTCTACCCTTTACTCAAATCACTTGCGTTTTACCAATATATTCACTGTGGACATCTGTCATAGGAAAAAGTGTGTATTTCTATACATCCAAACTAACAACCCAAAATATACAACTACTACACTGTTTACTTGTGAGGAAGAAAGGAAGCACTCTGAACATTCCAGTGGGGAATTCCCCTGGTGAATGATCACATGTAATGAAACTATTATCTCCATCCATTAAAATATTATGTAAAACAGAGATTTCTATCTGGCATCCAATGGGTTGAATATAGCCTGCAGATAAGTTTTCTTTGGACCACAGTTTTTAAAATATTTGAATAGGTTGCCAAGATTTCAAAATCAAGAGATTTCCCATAAAAATTGGGTTTCTGGCTTCTCATTAGAGAGGAGTGTGGGACCTGATGCTGACTGGCTGGGACAATGGGGCCACCTCTCCCAGGATCAAGGCAGTATTTCTGGCGCTCCCCAGTACCCACCAGCAGCCCCCTCCACAGGCTGAATTTTCATTCCCTTGTAGCCTTGTAGGCAACTCTAGATTTTCACACTTTCATATTATTCCAAAACACTCTGCAGAATTTCTGGAAGAGAAAGACAGACAAACTAGACAGAGAGATTTCCAACTATGTACTTTGTGACTTCATACCATCTAAGACCATGGGTAGCAGATTTCGCTTCAAAATACCTTTTTTTCACTGAGATACCAGTGTGAAGCATAGAAGGCTCATTATAATTTAAAAATGTTTTAAGTAGCTAATCCAGAACTGACACCTAGCTTTATATGGCGGTGTCCATATAAACCTTTACACTGGTTTCCAGTCAACTATGTTCTTCTCTGCAGGCCAGGAAAGATGTTCCTGTCAAACTGGTACTCAGATTCACACCCACTCTGTTCTTTTTCATGTTCACACTTCCACAATTCCTTGCTGGAGCTATCATGTACTTAAGTGAAAACAAATCCTAATGTGAAAATAGGATATGTCTTCAAGGTAAATTTTAAGGCAACATTTAAAATGCACAGATATTAGCAAAACAAATGCTGATCCTTACTGGCTCCACATGTATGCCACATCTGACAGTTATACTTACATTAATAGCTGTTTCTCTGGGTTCAAATGACCCAACAAGTCATGGCAGATTTCTTTAAAAACGACTATTACTTAAAAGCAGATGTAGAAAACTTTCACCATCTACTACTTCCTATTTGCTTTGCTCTTAACTAAAAGCAAAGCAAGGGAAGAAAAAATATATTTTGTTTCATTATTTCTAGTGAACCACAATGAAACTTCATTTCTCCCTATTAGAGGATTTTATAACAAATTATGATATTCTAATTAGCACAGGAAAGAAGGCACTTCATTTCATCCAACACTATTTTAAAAACAAGCTATCTGAAATTATTACCACAGTCAGAATGACCTTAACTATTCATGCAAATCATACTATGTAGGCTATGACCAATCATGTATCTACTTTTTAGTGTATAATTTAAATAAACTACAGCATAGTATTTTCCAAATTATGTTTCATCACTGGAACGTACTTTTGAAATGTGACTTTAATTAGATGTTCCCTTAAGAGAAACACTTTCTGACATTTTTACCAAAGAAAGCAATCTTTCAAAATGAGACAAAGCCACTTTATAATCAGAATTTAATACCCAACTTCTCTTGATCCTTGACAACTTCAGCAACTTAAGTAAACAGTTCATATAAGATCAGACTGCATTCTTTAATGCCTACTTGAACTAGAAAGGAGAAAATACTGAGTATGAGCTCCATAAATGCCTTTTTAGGCCTGATATCTGAGTGGCAGTATGATATATTCCTTATGGGAAAACTTCTTTTAATTTCTATTACATTTGAAATTCAAGCAATTAGAAATAGACACCTGGAATTCAGTATTAATTTATCTTTCCATTTCCTTGTACATTTCTTTTTTGAAACCATTTCATAAGGTGCTATACTTCTGAAATTCATGATTTTATATATTATGTATATAAAAAAAATCAGAGTGTTCACATTACTGTTTATAATGTGCAGAATCTAAGACAAAATGTAATTTATGTTTTAAAGGCACAGATTTAAGGGGGAAAAAAAAAACACTTCTTAAATAATTACTAAAATAGTTTCCAAAAAACAAGAATCCTAGGAAAGTGGAGCTTGAGGAAGTAGCTTAGTGGTAGAATGCTTGCCCAGCCTGCACGAGGCCCTGGGTTCAATCTCCAGCACCCCAAAACATTCTATGAAAAATATATCTCAGTATATTTATGCTGATTTACCTTCTGTACCTTTCTAGAAGACACTTTCATGAAAGAATACAGTCCTCTCCCATGATCAACAAAGCTTGAAACTAGTCTCTTGACTGCAAATATGGAAAGCAATTCTGAAAGATGTCTGATACTGCCTTTTATGGGTTTCACTGTACTGTTTTAAGATATAAAATAATGAGTGTTTCATTTTACTTAATGTTTACTGCATGAGGAGAAAGGTATTGTTCTCACTTAACACCTTTCTAATAATCACTGACTTCTACAAAAAGATACCTTCTTGTAGGCTTATTTTGAGGATCACTTTCACATTATGAATTTGTAAAGGAGTAAAATCAAAAGTGCAATACTGCAAACACAAGAGGAGTGAGTTATCAGAATCCTGAGAAAGCAAGAACAAGTTAGTTTATTAAGAAATTAGTTTAAAATAGCTATGCGTACAGGTCCCAACAACCTACTTTTCATTCTTAACAGAAGAGTATTGTTTTTTTGTTTTTCTGTTTTTTGTTAAATAATGAATATCCAGGCCTCTCTGGTCATGAGAAAAATCTGGAATATATTATACATGCATGAATGTGGCTGGGACCAGGACATGGGATGTGCTTCCTATCAACAGATTAACACTTCACTTGCATCACTCTAATCTCACCACAGGCTGTGAACTCTCTGATTTGAACAACAATGGTGCATGAAAAACGAAGCTGACAGGCAGGAGAGGCTCCTCATATGCACAAGTCTTTATTTCTATAACACATCTCACCTGCATTAATTAGGAGTTCTGGCTCCCAGGCTGCTACCGAAAGCAGCTCTCCCAAATGTTGGACAGCTAACCCTTCCTTCTCCACATTCCTTCTTAATTTATAGAAAAAATTAAAAATAAAGGAGAAAGGAAAAAATCCCCCTCCACAATGAACTCTTATTCAGTAGAAGTACAACCACTGCCACAGTGTCAGATTTATCCAGTCCCATGACTGCCTTTCTAGTGTGCTCAGAAGAACAAAGCAAAGTAGCTTGGAAAGCAAACTCCTCTTCCTGTCTCTTGCCCAGCTTAATTCTTACTTAAAGTAGATAACCTAAAACTTAAAAACCTGAAACTTACTTCAAGAAAAATGTTATTTCCCTCTTGTTGGAAAAGGTAATTTACAAAGTAAGAAATTAATACCATATCCCAAAGAGTGACACCGAGATTCATTTCAAAACAAAACTCCTGTTCAAGCATGACCAGACCTCGCAGTCCAAGGCACCACTGGGGCTCCTCTCTGGAGCAATCCATCTGTACACTCATCACAGTTAAGGCAGCTATGAACAAAATTTCGGCCTACCTAAAAATAAACCACTAACTTGCCACTGGCCAGCCAAGACCACAGCTACACACTTCCTACGTGTCTATGTACCATATATAAACGGCAATAGGGTATTTTCAGTATTTTGATAGCAAGGCAGTAAGTCCTTCCCCAAAATCTAGAACAAGACTTTGGTTTAGTTCTGTCTAGTACTCTAGTATATATAAATAAAAATAGAGAACCAACAAAGCTAGGTAATACATCAGATAAACTGGTGACTGTCAGGTTCTGACAGGAGGCCAACCAGCACAGTGTCTGCAGGCAGCCCACCCAGCAAATGCCCCCCGGCTCCATCTGGAATCACGCTCCTGTGTTCAGGTGCAGCCCAACCGGGTGCTCTGCCCGCTGGCTCTGGTAGGGGCACAGCAGAGGCCATCAAGTGCCCTGAATAGTCAGCCTAATGATGTTTAGTCAGGGAAATACTTCTTGCTTTAATTTTAGTGGAAGGAGAAAAGAATTATTAAAACTATGCCAACGGAGGTTCTCATTTTAATGTTAGTATTGTTATTATGTTAAACCAGTTGAAAGTAATTATTTTTTGTCATGGAAAATATACATCATCCTGAAATTTTTCTTTCAGACACCCAGTTCTCACACTCTTATCATCAAATATAAACCCTCAAAACAGTGTATAGAGAACCGATAGACACTAAAAGCCACTTTAATGAAGTTGAAAAATTTGTGACAGTCACACAACAGCACAGCAGGTACACACTGGCAGCTATAACTTTCCCATATAGAGTAGTTTTTAACCCCATCAATTTTTAACAATCTCTATGCCTTGTGAGACAATGAGCTATAAAGTTTACTAAATACAAAGCAGTTGTAAGTTCTCCACCGTTATGTATGCTGCATGCTTTAAATTTCCATTTCATAGTGTCACTGTTCAAGCTGGCCCTCCTTTCATTTCAATTCCTTTTGTAAATGTTTCAGTTAACTCTTACCAGCTACAGTTCATCCAACGTCATACCTGCAGGAGTCACACTCTTTTACTCTAAGGAATGTAGATGCAAGTCCCAATGTATAAAATGACAAATTCAACAATTACTTTAAAAAAGGAAGAAAGTAAAAATCTCTCTTCAATTAAACACTTTCTTACACAGGTTACAGATGACCCTGAACTGCCTCGCAAAGCCTATGAGCAAGTAAGCCCAAGCCCCTGCTCACACGCTTCTGACCATACCCTTCAAGAAGCCTTCCCTCTCCAAGCTGGAGCAGGCCTCTCTGCCACACACGCGTGGAGCTGACTGCTCTTTCCCACAGCTGTGCCAGCTGATGAACTGGCAAGAGTGGTCTTTGTTCAGATACTGTCTCTTTCAAGTACAATTCTTTAGTAAATTCCAGTGAAAAGAAAGCAGAACTAGAATCAGAGAAATGAGAGATAAGGAGAATTAGGTGGGAAGAAATCAGATCTGTGAAAAACAAAATGGAAAGTAAGAAGCTGATCTTGTACTGAGGTCATTAAGTAAATTTCTCTCAGCCAAACAGAAATAAGAATTATAAATCAACACCCCCCCATGACACATAAACACTAACGACAGTAGCAAAACAACACTACAGTCCAAATTATTGAATAAATAAGATGTCAGATACTCTCAAGGGAATATGTTGCCTCAATGAGTAACTTGCTACAGTTGAAGATTATTTTATTTTTCTTTACAGAGAGAAATGAAAAACTGATGGGCTTAATTAAAGAAAAACAAAAGGATATTATTTTGTTTTTAAAGAATCAATTCTTTATTTAATTGGAATGATGATTAATAAGCTGAGAATCTGATTCTAAACTCAACAGTTTAATGCATTGTTTTTCCAGGAGCAATTCCATTAAGGAGAGCTCTGTGAGTGAAGAGCAGATACAGCACTTCCCTCTTCTGAGCTCTGCACTCTGGCATGAAACGCTACATGCAGTGTTTGAGCAGAAGGACGCTGCACCCTGTCCTCGCCCAAATGAACTCCAGTCATAAATTTTTCACCTGAGGGTTTGGATGTACACAATGAAATTTGTGAGGCTTCCTACAGGGAATGTACAAATTAAAAAAGAATCAATACTTTTATTTTTCCTATCCTCTGAATGTTCTTCTCAACCTTGGGAAGAAGACAGCAGCTCAGGTCATGCTCCATGAAGAGACGTGGGGAATGCGGACATCAAAGCCCTGGCATCACTTGGGGTACCATCCCTTGAGCACAACACACCTGCTTAAACCTTGAGCTGCTCAGAATAAATTTTTTTTAACCTTATTTGCCAGTGTGTTTACTAGTTTATCTTACAGAAAAAAAAAATTCTGTTACTGATTGTCTTGTTTGTCAGGATCTCAAGGCTGTTCTGAATGATGCCCTTGCTCTTCTCTTTCTGAAGCCTACAAGGCAACAAAGTTTCCTGAAAGGGTCTTGATCCCCTTCTCCCCTGGCTCCCATGTCCCTCAGTAGATAGGGCTTTCCCAACAAAACCTGGAAGACAACTGGTTTCTGGAACTAAACATGGCACCTGCTATGGCTGACTAGAATGCAGTCTCCCATTCTCTGTAACCCCCAAACAATTTTCCAAGCAACACCTACAGGACGATGGTCACTGATCAGTTGACAAATACCTCGAGAGGTCCAAGAGGATTTGCATGTGGTGAAGAATTCACTCTTACACACATAACAATCCCAAGCTCCAAATCCTACATGAAAGGAGATCTTGGAACCACTATACCCCGTGTTCCTTCAACACTAACACGTGCAGACTCAGAGAGAACTTATGTGACTGAAAAAGTTATCCCACAATCCACTTCGTGTTCCCTACCCCGTACTCCCCTCAAAAAATAAGATAACCTACTATGTTCTGACAGTATTCTCTCTATAGAGGGAACAACAGAGTTAATGCCTAAAGCAGCTTACCAATACAGTTCAAATGATTGAAAAAAGGTAAAAACAAACCCTAGTTTCTTCCTTTCATTCACTTTAATATATATTCTAATCTTGACAGTCAAAATCAGAAAATAACCCTTTGGCTGGGCACAGTCCCTGCTGTTTATGTTCATAAGAGGTATCTTCTCAAAATCTTCACAGATGGACAGCAGTGACTCCAGCATAGCTCTTCTAAAGTGAACTTGTGTAATGCATATAAGGTGGGGAAAAGAAACACCAACAATTCTATTTTCCACTGCGCTGGATGACGCCAGCTCACTATCTGTAACGGACTGTTCCTCTGGAATCAGCTCCCCGTGTCACAACGACCTGGCAAACTTGAAAGCTTTCACTATCACCAGAGTCCTTGCAATCCTGCCTTGGCGGTGACCCATTCACTTCTGCCCCAAGTTCTCTGGGATGCCTTACTCAGCATCTAATTAGTTAGGGAGGATTTGTGAAGGCTCTTAACCCTGACACCGGAGCAGGAGGCTAGCTGCTGCAGAAGCCCGAATCTGTCCTGTCGCTGCACTAATCAATTTTCATAAAGCTATGCATGATTAATTAGATTTATCAGTAAATGTGAAGACACATTTATAATTATTAGAAATATATACAATTATAGATATCTGTACCTTTATGGATTTAGTTTCTAACTGCAGTTTCTTGCCTAACCCCATTTTAAAAAGCTATTACAACTATACAAGCACAATGCCTCTGTTTGCAGATGACAGAAAGGCAGGAAAATCAAGTAATTTTAAACCTCACTGGGGATGGTGGTACATGCTTGCAACCCCAGTACTCTGGAGACTGAGGCGGGAGAACTGCTTTGAGTTCAAGGCCAACCTGGGCCACCTAGTGAGACCCTGTACTCCCCTCAAAAAATAAAATGATTACCTACCATGTTCACATTCATTTCAATGTATCATGTTAAAAATATTCCTGAAACTTCTGCACAGGCCCTAACCTACGCTGCACACACAGCTGAGAATGCATCTGTACAGCTTTCTTTGTACTAACTTCTACACAGACACACAGCATCATATGTGCATGACTTGCTGCGCTCCTACCTCAGTACAGTCCTCACGACTTCACCTGCTAAGTGGTGCCAGCAAGTGAGCCTCAGGCTTACAAAGGGTAGGCCGAGAGACAAACACTCACCTCTATGCTGCGATTTATAGTTAACAATTCCCCAAATATTAATATTACATTACCAAAATGAATACTAAGAATATTTGAACATATGTCTATTGTTACAAATTTAAAATAAAACACATCAGAAAAGGACTGAAATTACAGAAGAACTGAAATCTGAGGTAGGGGTTTAATAATCAACAGGCTAAAATTAAATGCCTCCTAATATAATGTCTTCTTATCATCAGGACTATTGTTTGGTCAATCTTATCCATGTTTAGCAAGAAGTGTGTACCAAAATACACCCACAGAAGCAAAAGGGGAGAAAAAAAGCAGAAAGAAACATACGACAGACAATGCTGGCAATGAAAGCTATTTTCAAAGGCCATTAACTATCAACTGCTTTACCCGGGGCTGTGCTTAAGAAAGAATATTCATCCTGTATTAAAAAGGGATGACTATTTGGGTGGGACAGTTTTTAGAATAAAAATGTATGAACTCTAAAGAAGAATCAAAACATAACATACAATTATACATGTGACTTACAAGAAACACACTGGATATGTACCTTTCAAATAGTGAATAAATATTCTAATTCTCCTTGGAGGGGTATGAAATCAGACAAACCACCATTTTCACTTTAAAATACAGATCCCACAAAACCAGAGTTCATCTGTCTTTATAACGGAAAGAATCAGAAGACTGCTGGAAAAAATAATGCATGTTGAGCACACTTTTTAGACAGATGCCAGCATCCAAACAATATTATATTTTCTTATATTTTATTTGTCATTTCTCTAAAAATTGCTAGATTTTACACTAGTAACAAAGTTTGCTTTGCTCTGTCATATCTCTGGCAAGCAGACGCTCTGGTATTAATGTAAATCACTGATTTAATTTTTAGCCTTCTTGGTTTGCCCCTCACCTATCTAAGAAATGATTTCTCTAGTGATAACTAACACATCATGCTAATGAGGGAATCTAATGCACAATAGAAAAATGTCACTACTAATAATATTTGCATGAAGTTAAATAAAGCAACTGTAAGAGAATGTCGGATGGTTGTTCTTTAATAAGACACAGTTTCACAATGAAATTATGTTGTTAATTTTGTTACATCATCGGGTGAATCCTAAGTCACTACATAACGATGCACAGTCATTTATAATTCTAACTCAGTATTTCGTTCTAGTCTAAAAAGAGACATTATGGGATCTACATTTTATTTGAAACAGGTTGAATATACCTCATTATTAATAGATGGTAAATACATCTAGTAAAATATAAAACATAAAGACAGTGGCCATTTACCTGGGTGGTTCTGTTTCTGAAGATTTTAAGATAAATCGGACTATCCCCTGTCTTGAAATAGCTACAAGAATTTTATTTGCTGTCCTTTCAGATGTATGAAAATATGTACGGAAGTAGAAAAGCATCTTTTAAAGTTTTACTTTAAAAAAGCTTCTAAGATGGGCACTTTTTTGACTTCTAACAGTCTTTGTTTAAGCAGTACTGGAGAAAACAAGGTTTGAGGACATGGGAAGAAAAGAAGAGCAAAAGGTTCTAATCATTCTCAACCTGTCACTGATGAAACTGATTTGAGAACTCCCTTTACAAAAATCAAGTTATTTCTCTTAAGGTTTTCAAGTATTCATCTACATACTAAGAAATGATTCTTTTTTGAGAAAATCATAATGTGGGAGAAAAAATGTAGAGAAAAAGGGAAATAAGGTCAATGGTCACCTATCAAGCTTTCAGGTAACACACACCAAATCCACACCGACTTTAGGCTGTGATGTCTTTTTGTTACTACTAGGCAGAAGGAAAGATATGCACTTAAAGCAATCCAATGTTGCTCATAGAAAAGACTCAGAAATTTATGCCCCTACTTCCTCCTCAACCTGTAGAACCCAAACATGGATTATTAACTTTAAGTATTTATGAGACATTTCCCACAGGTTCTGTACAGTTAAGTAGTAATGGAAATTTTTTTGTTAGCTTTAAAATACCTTATAGTAGCCATACAAAAGTCAGTCTTCCTATTTTTTTATAATCAGGGAAATCATTACAATTTTATACTATTAAAGAAAACTTTTGAAAATAAAAATATGCCCAATTTATACTACTAAAGAAAATTTTAAGATAAAGAACATGTCCAATAGGTTTTATCCATTTTATGAGCTGAATAAATGTTTTAAACATTAAAATAATCATTTAGAAAACCTTCCTATGTCTCTCAAATGAGATACATAGAATCCTATATACTTGAATAAATTTGAGAAATTTTTACCTTTCATATAGGCTTATTTAATGTGGATAGTGAAATTAATATTCCTCAAAACTTTAGGTGTCAAGAAGTGTCTCTCTTACACACACACACAGGCACACTAAATCAGCACAGTTGACTGTGAGGATATCAAACATATTCAATATGTAAACACAGATTTATATAGAGTTGGAATTTAAAGTTTATACAATGTTTATATAACCTAAAATGTCATCTTGAATGAAGAAAACAAGCCACACATGTAAATGCACAATCTCTTTACATGCTTTTCAAAAATGAAAAGAAGGTAAATATTTAATAATTGTGACAAAAAGGGGAGAAGGAATCACTATCACCCCCCAAAATTTTAAATACAGTTCGTTCACAATTCTTTTTAAATTTATAATTTTCCTTTTACTCTAACATTTTAATAATCTAATATTACATGGCTTTATATGATGTCATTAAGGATAAATCACTTGCCTCTAATTTACTCTCTTCTGATAGTCACCGATGCTATTGTGTACACACACACACACACACACACACACACACACGTACACACACATTAAATCTTTGTCCAAATAGCTGGGTTGAAGTCATCATGATACTCATGATAGCTTAAGTTGTACAAGTTTTTCTCAATGATTTAAAATTATTTTTCTAAGTCAGGACTTTATGTAAACTCAAGTGTTTTCTAAAGCTTAAAGTGTCCTCAGATTCAAATCTACTTGGACATGGTCTAGTGCCAAAGAAGCAATCTAACACCATCTATGTGGTTCAATAGCCATTTATCAATTGATCATTATCTCTATCTGATTTTCTTAACTCTTTTCTATCTAGAGGGAACCCTAAAACAATCTTCCCTTTGTAAACACACACACACACACACACACACACACACACACACACACCCCTACAGCCCTGCACTAACTCAAGGAAAATCCTGAAGGTGGCATCTAATTTTAAAAGCGTAGCACGAGTTACTGGGTTCTAAGGTTAGTGAACACGCGCTGTGTTCTAACAAGACAGCCATCCCTGCAAGCAGCGCTCAGAAGCACTCTGCAGAGACAAGGAGCATCTCTTCCAGGAAAGGAACTTTTTACTGAAAAGAATGGGAAATTGCGAACAGGGAGCTGCTGTTGGGTTTATGTTGATTGCAGCTAAATTCCAACTTACTGTATCAGCAGTAATCAGGGTCCCTCTACAGGATGTCAAAATGCACCTTCTTCAAAAGCCTTTCTCCTGCCTAGAACTGTGGCTACAGCTGCCTGCCAGGTGCAGTTAGGAGACCTGGACGGGACTGTCCGCGGCAGCAGACAGCCTGACGCATTGCTTTCTCGCCTTAGTTAGCAGTAAATTAAGAACTCTAACCCAAAGTACTGAACGTCTGCAAACTCGCACGCACGAAAGGTCTGCGGAGACGGCGGCAGCGCCTCCCAAGCGCGGGCAGCTCCCCGCGGCGCGGCCCGCGACTCGGCTTTGTGCGTCCCCGCGGCCACGGCAGCGCGGGGCTCGGAGCCTCCCCCTCCCGGGGCGGCCGGCCGGAGCGAAGTTTCCGGCCGCTTCGGCTCTGCCGGCTCCCGCTCCTCCTCGCGCCGCGCCGCCGAGCCGCCCGCCCGCCCGCCCGGGGCGCCCGAGCCGAGCGGAGCGGCGCGGCAGCGGGAAGCGGGCGGGCGGGCGCGCTGCGGGAAGCGGGCGGGCGGGCGCGGGCCGGGACCCCGCGCGGGCGGGCGGGCGAGGGGCCGCGCGTGGGGACGGGCGCCCCCCGCGACCCGCCAGGCGGGGTCCTGAGCCCGGGCTGCCCGGCCAGGAGGGCGCGCCGCTCCGCTCCGCGCCACGCCACGCCACGCCACGCCACGCGGGCCGCGGCAGCGTTGTCCTTTTTTAACAGAATACAAAGAAATGAGGTCCCGGCCCGGGCCGCACCGGCAACTCGGCCGCGCCAGCGAGCGAGCCCTGGCTCCGCGCGCTTCTGTCTCCTTCCCTTTCTCCTAGGAGCCCTTGGGGAGCGCGTGGAGGAGCCCTGCGCACTGGGGGCAGGACCAGACGGCCTACCAAGTGCTCACGGTTTAAAAAGTACTTACAAAGAAAAACAACAGAAACAAAAATGCACATAACAAAGGTCTGTCGAAAAAAGAAAGAAAACATGAAAAAACGAGAAGAAGAAAGTAACTTACCTGTTGGGACATTCTGAATAAGAGGTTAGTATCAGCGTTCTGCCATGTCCCCATGAACCCTGCTTCAGCCGTAGTTGCTCTGGTTCCGAACTGCATGGAGTTGTCAGAATAGGAGTCTCTTAAAGTCAAGTCTCTTGCCCTCTTTGGCTCTCTGTCTCTCTGTGTCTCTCTTTCTCTCACATCCACTTCTGCCTCTTCTGACTGAAAAGTGAAGGTGGATTTTTTGAGCCTCTTGGCAGCCAGTAGCAGGAGTGTAGTGTAGTTAAGAAGCTGGCTGAACTGTGCATTTCATTTGGGGAGGGGGAGCTTGAGGGGAAGAGGGGTTCAGAGCTTCCTTCGCACCTTCTGCACAGATATCCCTATCATTTATGCATAGATTGTGACTCCCCAGGCTTGCCTGTACTCGGTTTAACAGCTGCCTGTCAGGTGTGCAGGCTGCTCTGGAGACCCAACCATCAGCTTCAAACCCTCAGCCACTGCATGTCATTGGATAGCAGAGCCCAGAGCCAACTGCACCACTCCACTGTCAGGCACCAAATGACACCCCGCACCAGCTCCTCTCCAGACACGGAGCCAGATGCACCCTGCACACACTCCAAGCAGGCTCCCTCACTACCCAGGGCACAGGGGCGCGAGGGCACTTCCAGGGAGCTTTCCCGGACAGCGCTTTCTGATACATCATGAAACATCTGACTCCAATCTTTAACATTTGTAAAACTGTAATACTTAATTTTTTTAATTACACTGAAAGAAAGTAAAATACTAGACTGCAAAAGAACATAAAGTTGGCTCAGCTTTCTAAATGTTATCTGCTGAAAGTCATTCAGTATTTACTTGGCTAAAATAACTGCATACTGTATAAACCCATAGAGAAAATAACATACATACAAACTTGACCTTATACTCTAAAGAATAAGTAAACCTAGCAGTTTAAAATGGAAGAGGTACCATAAACATTTGCAAAATAAATATGCACTACAATTTAGTACCTCGGGCTACTAATTACTAACTGAAGATTAATGAGAAACTGAGTGGCAAAAAAGAGTACCTGTTCTTAAGGCTCAGAAGTCTAACAAAACCCTGCTGAAAAGTTCCTAGACGAAGCACTTACTGTATCTTTCCAATCCATAAAAGAAAAGATGAAAAAAAGCCTGTCCCATTTCAGGCAAAAAGCAATGAATATAAAATCTCTAGTTTTCATTCAAGATCTCTACGGAAAATTATGTAATATCTTCCTGCCTGATGAAATGCAGCCTCAATATCAGGTTATATTTTTAATTAAACCAGTTTTAAAACAGAACATCTATTTAGTAGATGATAGTATTTACCATCTTATTTATGGAAAATCAGAAGTGAACAACATGCACTGTACATAAACACTTGACTTGAGAAAGGAAAGCTAAATTCATGCCATCTCGTAAAAGAAGTCAGCAGGGAAAAAAAACCATCCTTCCTAAACTTAAAATGTAAGGAACATTAATCTTCAACCACCTACAAATATTGAGGACAAATGTACCACTTTCCTTGCTTCTTCTTAACTAAAGAATAACAATAAACCTTATTCTCTGAAACAACAAAAGAAACAGAAAAGAGCTTCAATGGCAGCTCGGTGTCATTAGTGGACAATGAGAAAAGATGAGAAAACCTACACTATGTTGACACAAATGTGCCTGCCCTACTAGAACCGGCATCTGCTGAAAGCTTTTCTGTTAAACTTCCCTCCAGTTCACCACCATTAAGCACAAAAAAGTCTCAAAAGAAGCAAATTCAATATTGGAGAGGAAACAAACAGGAACCCAAAGAATTGTGGCCTTAAAATATATTAAGTCCACCTGTGGTCAATAAAAATATTCTTCATGGGGGAGGGCAGGAGAAGCCCCATGAGTCAATTGTCAGCGGTGACTGTACCTTTACTGCTAGCTATTACCCACTTAAACTCCCTCTAAAATTTGCTAGCCTCTTGATTTCTGAAGTGGCACTCAGTGCCTCAGTCAAGCTGCCTGCTCAGCTCCTGACCTTCCCACTAATGGCTGTTATTTGTGGGAGGCTTAAGGACACTGTCAATAGCGAGCTTCCTCCTCACTCCACTCAAGCTGTCGCATCGCTCTGCCTGTGTGTTCTCTTGCCTCTCCCCCTCCTGCCTCCTCCTCGGTTTCACTCCCTCTTCCTTTCTTTCCAGCCCCCACCCTTTTTTCTTTCAGTCTTGCACTTCTCTGCTTTCTCAGGTCAGTTGATCTCTCTCTCTCTCTCTCCTTTCTCTTTCCCTCTCTCTCAGATTACAGCACAACACAACACAACAATCAACCGGCATGCAGCAGCAAGCACCTGCAGTAATAGACTCTTTTATTAAAACTGTTATTCTGCAAGACTTGAAATTCCCCATGGACCGGGCCATGTCAAAGCCGATATAATTAACTAGAGGCTCAGCAACGGATCAATTACCAGACAAGCAAGTGATAGTGAAATCAATGAAAGATCATCAGCCACATTATCAGTGTTGCAACTCATTAGGGCAAAACTGAGAAATGTGCTCAAAGAGAGCCCAAGCAAGGTGGCATTACAAAACAAAGGGCTAATTTGGAGACCCTGCTGTGAACAATCTGTAACAGAATTAGCCTTTTCCCCCCCTAAACTGCACAGCTCCGTAACTAAATGTGACAGACTGAGAGAAGCAGTTTATTAAGACACCAACCCCAAGTTTATTTAGTTCATAAACTCTCTCCTAGAAAATCAATAGAGTCTGTACAGGGTTATTAGGCTGACTAGCTAATACATCCAAATCTGCTCTGCCCAGCCAGCGGTCTTCTGGCAAAATGCTACCCCGAGAAGGCAGATAACAGAGTCTGGGTTGGTCTGGCTGAACAGGTCTGCAATGTAACTATTACTTAGGTTTCACTTCCGTCACCAGGCCTGCACACCAGGATGTGAAAGGTTAAAAAAAAAAATGTTCACAACAAGTATATGCTACCTGTTAATGGGTTTGATCAAACAATACCTTAATTGGTTTCTGGAACCAATGAAAAAATGTTTTGTTACAGTAAGAGGAAACAACCCACTTAACCATACATAAATTAAGAAGACAAAAACTTCAAATGTATACATCTAATGATTTGTGAATTTCAACTTTCTAACACTCATTTGAAGTAAATTTGACCTAGAAATTCCCAACACACAGGAATTGAACCTGCCACTCACTTCCACACATAATGCAAAGGGCAGAGTCCCTGAGCTTGTGGTAATTTCCTATCTAGCAAACAAGAGACTTAAATCCTTTTAAAAATATATCCAAAAAACATGCCCACAATGCTCAGACATCTTTTCAGTTTTTCTCTTACCTACAGAATCCCCAAATTCTGGAATAACTCTCTGGCATCTGTATCAAAGTTATTTAAAAGGAGAGCATCAAGATCACTTACCTCCTCCAGAGGGACCACTTTTTGCTCTCCCAATTCCATCCAGATATTTCTGGTTACAGAATCACAAGTACTACACCTATGCTGGCATTCTTACACTTACTGATAGTGAGAAATGGACCATATAAATTAAGAAGTATACAGAGTGGGTCTAATGGTACCCAATTTGTTAAAGGTATTACATAAATTGCTCCTCTTATCACAACATAGAGCAAAAGTAATTTATACCAAATCAGAAACTCAAATATACGATACAATGGACTAGAGAACTGAAGGGAAAAATAGACAACAGCTCCTGGAAGTGATTTTTAATGTTTTTGATACTTTAATATTTTCAATCTTCCCAAAAAAGAGCAACACTATTAACAGTACACTGATTCTAGAGTCCTGAATCTTAAACTTAAAAAAAAATTATAGCACTTTAATGCAATCCAACTTACAGGCTGCTGCAACATCTCTCCCGTAACTTTTGAGCTGGCACCTTATCACGCATTGATAGGTCATGCCTTTGAGTACTCTGTTTAGAAAGTCAGACATATACATTCTAAATGTGTACTACAGACACTAATGTTCCAGGTAGTGATTAAACTTATAATTATAAGAAAACTTTACTTTCTAAAAAGCTTTCTGCATATAACTCCACACTGTGCATGTACCCTCAATGAGATCCAATTAGTTACAAAGAATTTGCATTTCAGTTAGTATAGGATAACAAGACTATAGGGAGGCACAGTGCAATTCTTCCAGCAGAGTAAGAAAGTATGTTCTTTCTTGTTGGCTCTGTAAGCAATAATTCCCACAACTGCCTTTAAAATATAAATGACCTTTCAATTCTAGGTATTAAAGTAGGGTTAGAGTCTTCCATTTGCAAAAAAAAAAAAAAAAAAAAAAAATCATATATTGATGTAAGAATCAAACAATTCTTACCTAAAGAAGTTAAAGGAATTGGGATATATGATTGTGGGGTAGGTTTTGTTTTATTGTTTAAAGGGGAAAATAATGCACAGATTTCCTTTTCTTCTGCTTAATACTTAATTTCTTTAAAACTTCACTGGAACTAGGAGCAGAAAAAATGTCACTGAGAAATGTCTGTGTGAGGGCCGGCGGTATAGCTCAGCGGACTAAGCGCTTGCTTAGGTAAGCGCAGGGACCAGTGTTTGATCCTTGGTTCCCCCAGCCGCGCCGGCCCCGCCTTCGGGTGCGCTGAGCCGGCGATGCAATCCCGGCGTGGTGGCGCGCGCCTGTAATCCCGGCACATGGGAGGCAAAAAGCAGGAAGATCGCTATGAATGTGGGCTGCAAGCATAGTGAGACCCTGCACCAAAAAAAAAAAAAAAACAAAGAAATGTCTGTGTGAATACATATGGCAGTGTGGTAAAGTCATAGCCACACACCATCCTGAGAAAGTACTCAAGGAATTTAATTTTTCTACCTTTGTTTCTAATATTTTAATATTGAGAAGATATAAAGTCAATGTAGTTTTGGTACACAGCTGAAGACTCATCTCTAGGGCACCTGCTGGTCAGCAGGACAATACCTGCAGTTCCCCGGGCTTAGTTCAGCAGCTATTAACAGACTTTGTAATCTGTAATGACAGTGAACTGGCCTTTGCTCTTCGTCTTTATTCACTATTCATTTTCAAGGCTTGGTTAAGTACAGAGCCGGGTTAAAGATCAGTGGTTTTTCATGTGACACATGCTGGTATTCATTTAATGGCTTGTCAAGACAAAACTGTCCCTGTTCTTGCCAAAATAATAAAAATGATGCTCCGCATCGCGTGACAATCAGCACTTCCTTATGGTGAAACAACTCAAGCTTTTGTAATTCACTTATTTTACAGAAAAAAAGTCAACGAGCTCTCCAATCTTGGGTGTTGCATGAGGTTGCCATTCTCAAGGGAAATTTTAATTTTAATAATGTTTTCTTCCTAAAGTATAGAGCAACATATAAGCTAATTTCTAGTCAAATCAGACTTTACCATGTAAAATACTGTTGAAGCTCAAATTCATAGTGCATTAAGAAATATAACTTAATATATGCAAATGATACAGAAGGAGCAGGCTGGAGTTAGTCACAGGTGGGGCAACCCATTGAGGAAATGTCATTTTCCTTGAGAACAAAGCATGGTGCTTGCTTCGCAACATCTGTTGGACTGTGTGAAATGTTAACAGATGTCTTAAGTGAAAGAAAAAAAGGAGAAAGAATTAATAAAGGAAACCTCTTCTGAACAGATAATCTGCCTCAATGTCCATATTCCTGAGGAGAATGTTGACAGCAGTCTTTTCCCTTGTGAACCCCGCCATTCCTACTTCATTGTATAAAGTTTTATTTTCTATATGAAGAGGAAAAATTTTTGAACCACTGTAAAGAATAGAAAAAAGTAAAACAAAAATTCAAATAATTATGAGTAATTATAATCTAAGCTGCTTGCGTCTCCTTATCTCACAGAGAGAACAGTAAAACTCTTATCTTCCTTGATACACACATATACGTGCACGCATAGGCAGGCAGGCAGGCAGGCAGGCAGGCAGGCAGGCAGGCAGGCAGGCAGGCAGGCAGGCAGGCAGACAGACAGACAGACAGACAGACAGACGAAATATTACTCTACTGTACCTGTATGCTTTGGGGAAAAGAAAGTAGGGGAGTCTTAAAAGCAGCTCTTAAAATACAATTCTTCTATGAACTGTCATCTTTACTCACAAAAGCACTCATCTTCACAACTAGAATTCACCTAACATTTATACCTAAGTCCCTGGTCTCCCCAACTAGCTTCTAAGTCCTTCCCATTATCATTCTCATGAAGACAATCACCTTTCATCAAATTGCCACATCTCCCAGAACAGTGACATCTGACCACAATGAACACTTGGAGAGTTAGTTACTGGTTCTTTTTTTTTTAATTTAAAAAACAACTTATTTATTTGTTTGTTTGATTGTTTGTACAGGGTCTCACTACATAGCTTGGACTCCTAGTGACCCTCCTGTCTCAGCCTCCAGAGGTCTGGGATTACAGGTGTGTGCCACCACACCCAGTTTTGGTGGCTGGTACAGCTACCCAGGATTCCAGGACTGGCACAGTATGTGGTACCAGGGATCAAACCTGAGTCCTTGTTCTTATACTTGGACCACCAAGCTATCTCCTCAGCCCATTAGCTCTATCCCTGTTTTTAAATTTTAAGGAAGGGTCAGGGATATAGCTCAGTGGCCTAAGTGCCTCCCGGGCAAGCATAAGGTCCTGAGTTCTATCCCTGGTACCACAAAAAAATAAGAAAATAAAAAAAATAAATAAATTTTAAGGAAACTTGAGAACTTTATCTATTTAATAAGTCTCCTTCATGTTTCAGTTTCTTAAAAGACTGAGCCAAGCATGAACATAATAGCCTTTAATTCAGACTGCAAGCAGACCAACCACTGTATCTCACCTAATGCCTACGTATGAAAGAACTATGTAACTGTACTCATCTCTAAGTCTTCTTCTTTGACGACTTATTCTTCTGAAAACTTAGAACATAAATATGGGTTAAGAGCTCAGGCATTAGTTCACACTGCACTTTATTATGAAGGATCTTTACAGACTCCAATTTGAGAAGCAAAAACTATGTCACCTCTGGTTTCCAACCTGTGCATGAGTCTGTTAGAACTGTGAATGTTACTTCTTATTATGGCTACACCTTTGCCAAATGGCTCGGCATCTGGGCTGGGCATTTCAACATATAGCAGCCTCAGCCAGAAAAACCTGAAGATTTCTGAGGTCTAAGTTATAAATAAGACATGCAGGCCTGCCTTAAGCTTTCGGTTAGTTTTCTGCCCAAGTGAAAGTTCTAATGTTTATGGACTGGACTAGCACAGCAGAGTGCACAATGAAAAGTAAGGGCAACTTCTTACCCCCCCTCTCCCCAAACATCACCTACACCAGGGCCAGAGATTTTTACACTGCAACAACAGTATGAGCTGGGCCTGGTGATACACACAGCTCTAGGGCAAGCTACTTTAAAGGGTAAAGCAGGAGGATCCCAAGTTCAAGGCTAGCCTGGTGATAAAGCCCTGGTCTAGAAGCCCCTCCATTCCATTCCCAGTATTACAAAAAAAAAAGCAAGAAAATATAAGAAATACATCATTTCATGACCATCAGGAGAACACAGGCCTCCTAACCTAAAGCTTGAGTGGGACTCAGGTTTAAATCACTTTAAACAGTGGCATGAACATCCTAAGTAGCTGTTACTGAAGGCTCCATGACACTCCTACAACAAAAGGAAGAGACAGCTCCAGCTGACACTTGCCTCTGCGCCAATGAGAACAATCTGTGATGTAGCTCACAAGGAAACATCTAAGTGCAATCATCTTTTAATAATTTTAAAATAAAACAGGTCCAGTGAGATAGCTCAGCAGCATAAGTGCCTGCCTGGCAAGCACAAGGTCCTGAGTTCAATCCCCAGTACCACCAAAAATAAGTAAATAATAAAACAATGAAAAGATTGTAGGGTGGTAGGTAAGGTAGGTTACAGAAAAATAAAGATTCCTAGATACAAAACCATTATGGACAACATGAATCCCACAAAGATTAGACATTTTCCATACCTTGTTTGGGTTTAAAAAACAAAAAAATGACTATAATTTTTTTAATTATAATCTCTTTCTAAATACAAGCATTGACAGTGGCTTTTTTCTACCATAACCCACACTTAGTAGTTGATGCAAAACATCTCCAGACAAGAATACTTGGTGATGTCTCTCTTTAGAGGAGGTATTGTTGGGAGGCAGGGCGCAGTGGGGATTACTCAGCTGCAGCCCTGAAAAGATAATATTAATTGTTTTTATTTACTTCCTTTCAGAGACCAAGAAGCCTGAAGCCCTAGCAAAAATGTCTTACCTGCTTCAATTTCTGTCAGGAAGATTGAGATTCATGAACACCCAAGAAAATCATGTTGCAGGGTAGGGCTTACTATCTTACAAAATTATTTTAAAATCTTTAAAGCTATCACAGACTAAACAATGCCTATAGATACTTAAAAATAAATTTGAAAAATGAAATGCCAATACACTTAGAAGTTTGAAAGTCATTATAAAACTGAAGACCATTTATTTAAATCAAAAATGCTGAAACAAAGCAAAATTTTTAAATCTGTATTTATTGATTTGTACAGGGTCTTGCTTTGCAGCTCTGACTCTGAGTGATCCTCCTGTCTCAGCCTCCCCAGCTCTTGGATTACAAGGTAATTCAAGGTGCCACCATATCCAGTCTCAAAACAAACAAATTTGGATGTTGAGACTGTTTTCAAAATTAAGAAGTTCAGATGATGCCAGAAACCCACTAAGCAGCAAGTTAAAAATAGGAAGAATTCAGAGATGGCTTCAGAGGTCTGCCCAGTGATTATGTTTGTGGGAAAGAGCGGCTGGTAATGGAGATAAGGGAGGTTTCTGGGCTCCAGGGAGAGCTGCTTCTCTCCATGGAGTGCTGGTCCCAAGTATGTTCACTTTGTAACACTGCACTGTGTGTGCACTTCTGTCATCATGATACACTTCAGTTCTACAAGTTCACTGCTACTAATGGCACTGCTACTACTACTAAAAGTATTGTTAACAACAAATGAGCCTTCCAACTGTGGGAGGGCAGAACGATAATGGAAAGGAACAATAAAGAACCAGAGAGAAAAGAAAAGACAAAAGAAGGCAAACAGTTTACCACAATCAGCATCACCTGAAAAAGGCCTCTAAGCCTCCTGCTTGCAGCAACTTCACCAGAGACAGGAAACATGAAGAGCAAGGAACCAAGTGAGCTTCGTAACATGAGGATGAATACCAAAGGCAGGGCAGCATGTGAGGAGGGTAACTGGGAGACAGAGCCCTGCACTAGGCAGCAAGAGCACGGAGTCACAGCAGAAGGACTCAAGCAGGAAGGTGCCACATACCTCGAGCTGAGACGTGTCAATCCCGCACGGGACCTTGAGGTGTGCTTGCCAGTCTTGCTCACTGAGTCTGCCCTCTGATTTGAAGTTAAGGCGATTCGGAGTTGGGGTGGGCACAAATCGTGCCTGTTGAGAGATCAAGAGAGGAAGTTACGTATAGTCCTCAAAAAAACAGTGGATCCCCAAACAGTGGTACCTAAAAGTGCTGAAGACTTCAACACAACTGAAAAAAAATTTTAAACCTGCAAACACACCACACTACTCTGATGATCCAAAACCCTTTTTAAAGCGTTAATGGTTTCTAAGGCTGAGAGCAGCAGAGTTAAATAAATTAACTCTGGAGAGAATAAGGGTAATAAGCAAGAAGACACACTTTTGCCCTGACTAGCTCTACTCTGGCTCCGCTCCTTTTCTTCCCATGATTCTGACAATCAAAGCCAGGGCCTCCTGCATGCAAAGGCAAGGGCCCTTCAAATAAGCCATGCAACACTCTACTTGGTTCAGTTCTGCGGGGGTCAGTGTGCTCTGAACCCAGGCCCACCTATCACTGCACTCTGGGCCCTACGACCATTTCTTACTCCTTCCACGTATTACACAGCCCTGGCCCTGTGAGGGAACACTCCTCGGCCTCACCTGCCAGGTACAAAGGGCTGTGGGAACACAGAAGTTAAACATACTCCCTGCTTACACCACATTTGCAATCTACTACAGAGGAGAAGCCATGCAGGAAAGGACCTTACAGAAAAACATATGTGGTAAGAAAAACAGTCACGAGATTCTATCTGAATGAGAAAAAGATTCCTTCAGGCGGGTGTGGTAAAAGAGAGCTTCCATGTGGATTTTGTTCTGGGCACTACAGAACTGGAAATATTCCTAGAGAAGTGATGCAGCTTGAGGAGAACATAAGGTAGGACATGTTAGCAATAATAAATATGGAGGGCCATTGAGAACTATTATAATAAAATGTTTTTGTACTCCACTAAGAAGAATTACTACTTATTCTGTAATCCACCAACATTCAAAGGCTGGAAAGTTTCTCAGTAACAATATGGCATGATCAGTACTAGTAGGTTTATCTGACAACAACACGACACACAGACAGAACGTGAGAAGAAATATGTGAAGAGATTAATCAGGAAGCTACTACAATAAGCTCGGTAACAAGCTTAGCGATGCAAACGGGAAGAAGACCAAGTCATAAGACACAGTGTGGGGAGACAATTCAGCAGTCTAAGCACCTGCCCGGAAAGCTCAGGGCCCCAGGTTCAGTCCCTGCTACAGCACGCGATGCAGGCCCTGGAACCCCGAGCATGCTGTGCCCAGCCACGGAAACCAGGTGTGGTGGGGCATGCCTATAATCCCAGTGCTGGGAGGCTGACACAGGAGGATCACTACGAGTCTGAGCGGAGTAGTAAATAACAAAATAAACAATTTTTAAAAGTACAATGTGAAGATAAAACCAAAGAGTGACTTATGAATTGTGGGTAAAATGTTGAGTCAGGGAATACACCAAAGCTCTGATAATGTTTACTCAACAGACACTGAGAGTTACCAAAGGCAGGAGCCAGTCACACAGGGGCCACAGTCCAAGCTCACAGCATAGGGTCGCCGAGGGAGAGTGGAAGGGGCAGTGCTAACAGGGACAGCACTGCTGTCGAATGTTCTGAGCAACATTGAAAGTTCACTGGCATGAGGAGGCCAAGAGCTGCTGCTTTTTGTTTGTTTGTTTGGGGTTGTTGGTACCAGGGACTGAACTCAGGACTTTGCACTTGCTGGGCAGGTATGTAAGCCACTTAAGCCTCCAGCTCTAGTCAAGAATTTTAAAGATTCTAATAAACAATATTCAGAGTATAGTAAAACCCAATGTAGTAACAAATAGAGGTAAATACAGTAAGAACAAAACAAAATTCAAGAGACTAATAAAAATCAAATGTAAAATTTTTTAAATGTATTTAGTATAGGGTCTACAGGGTCTCACTACCCAGATCAGACTCACAGTGATCCTCTTGTTTTCAGCCTCCCAAGTGCTGGGATTACAGATGTGCACTACCACGCCCCATCTCAATCACCATCTCAGTGTGCCCTGGTGGCAGGAAGGAAATGCATAGCAGGGATCAAGCCTCCATTCCTGCATCTGCACTTTAATCTGCTGAGCTGACTGGCCGGCCTTAGAAGAGTTCTTGAAGAAAGGGGAGAAGAAGAGCTAGACAGTAAAAGGCTGGGGCGTGACCAGGACAGTATAAACTGAGTAATATAACATGTGCATGTCAGATGTGTCTGTAGTATTCCTAAATTTGTGTAAATGGGTATATCTGTGACCAAAATAGCTCAGAAATGTATTTTGCATGACAGGAGTTACTTTATACTAGAGTAACATGGATATAGAATCAATATTCCAAAGAAACTATGATGCAAGTAATTTGTAAAGACAAAGAGGCAGAAAAGATAAAGTACACCTTTGAAAATTTAGGAAGAAAAAGGTGGCTTAAAACGTTATCAGGACCTAGGGCTGGTGAGATAGCTCAGCGGACTAAGCGCCTGCTTAGACAAGCACAGGCCAGTGGGTCCAGGCGTGGTGATGCATACATGTAAGCCCAGCACTGGGAAGGCTGAAAACAGGAGACCAGTAGGAGTCGAGCTGCTTAGTGAGACCCTGCACAAAATACCAAAAAAAAAAAAAAAAAATTATCAGGACCTAAGACAAATTTTGTAAATGAGCTGAAAATTTTTCAATACAGGAAATAAAAGAGTATAATGGAGTTAAAGTAGGAGAAGCCAGAGGAGAGAAAAAAAAAAATCCAAGTCTGAGAGAAAATGATAGAAAAGGGTAGTAAGGGCCCTATAAGAAAGCATGATAAGGAACAGGAAGGAAAAGGTGCCTCTGGCTGGGCAGACAGCGCAGCCGAACACCTGCCTGGCAAGCACCCAGCAGGTAGGTAGGTAAGTTGGCATCTAGATGGATAGACAGACAGACAGACAGATGGACGAAGTAAAAAAAGACGATATTTTTGAAGACTAGGAGAGAAAAGTTGGCCCAACTAGAAAGGGTAAAATGGAACTCAGGATCAGTAAGAAATTATTTTTTAAAATGGTAAGTAGCAGAAATAACTCAGCACAGGTTCACAAAAAGCAGCAAAAGCCACAACCATGCTGAGCAGATTCCAGACAGTGTAGTTCTGGATTTAGGGAATAGAAGGCTTAGAACACAGGAGCTCTGAATACAAAGAGCAAAACAACTTTCCCCAAAATATATACCCTAAAATGTAACAGCAAATCATGTTATAAAAATCACATGGTATTCTCATAGCAAGGAGTACTTATTCAAAAATTTTACAACCGAGAACTGATTTTGGATGAAATTATTTTTTTATCTAGACATACTACAGTCTTTAACTGTTTACTGTACAATTTCTTTAAATGTCTGTGAATTTATTACTGGCTAAGGAAATTAACCACGGGAAACAAAAATCAAAACATTTCAGACTGTGTCACATAACCAACTTCAGCGAAGGAACGGAGACGCAGAAGAGTGCGGCTACATCAGAAACACCAAGCCCAGCGAAGGATGGCCGTGTTCCCCCCTTACTGCCCAGCTCCTACCTGCGACTATGATCCAAGTCACACTAACTCTGCTCAGTTAGCAAGAGCTATATCAGTAGAGCTCAGCATTTCTACTCCACGACTACTGTAGAGAACATGGAAATAATGGGCTCTATCACCTGGCCAGAAGCAGCAGCTGCCAAAGCACCACCTCAGGGACACTAGCGAAGACATTTATCTGCTGTGCTGGCAGTCACTACAGCCCGTCTCCCTAACAGCGTCCTTTCCGTAAGGACCATTGTCTAAGTGACCTGTCACAGAGCTTTATAAAGTAGCATTAATACTGTGGGCCAAAATGAGATTGATCTTTGAGCTTCGTGGTCTCCTGTTGTCAACAGTGCATTATAAAGCCAATACTAAATACTTTATAAACAGGTCTCCCTGTAGTGTATTAGAAAAACAGTGCATATTTCATGCCCCATAGTTAGGTAGCCACATATCCATCAGACTAATAAATTATTTAGTAGGTACTCAGAAGTGCAATAAGAGTCAATAAACTAACTTCTGGATACTTATAAGCTACTATTTCACTGGAAATTGTATCTGAATGAGAAAACTGCCTCACTAACTGGATGGGGGATGCAAGAATCCCAGTTCTCTCAAGTACACTATTAGCAGGGCAAAGCCTCCTGGGTGAGAAGGGGCAACAGTCCCTCAGGGCCTGAAAGAGTCCTGGTTACTGAACTTAGAAAGCAACACCCAACCCCATGCTGATTTCCTTTCTCTAGTTTATAGATTCTGCTGGATCTACCATGCTTAGAGAGAGCTCTGGGAAATAAAAATTGATGAGAACATTTCTAACACACCCTGACTTGGGCCAGGCAACAAGTACCACTAATGGTTTGCATCTGGCTTCTCTAAAGGAACAACAGAAGGACTTGAGGGTACAAGCTCTCTGAGGTATGCACAGCGAGGAATTCGGAATTTATGAATCTAGGATTTAGAGAAGCTTGTTATATTTTGTGTTGCTGTGCTTTGGTTAAAGCTCCCGAACCTACTGACACCTATGGCATAGTCTGGGCATCGAGGCTAACGACGCCAGGCACCTCACTACTGGTTCCGCCCACTGAGGAACCTTCTGCTCTGGCATGTATTTCAGTCCTTCAAGGAAGAATTTCTCCAGCTGGGAGTCATTCCTCACATCATCAGAGGCATGGACCTTCGCGTATACTTCGGGCACCCTGGTTTCCCATGCTGGCCACACTAACACGGGAGGGCAGGCTTCTGCAACCCACAATGGTGTGTGCTCAGCACCCATGCACCCGCAGGGCCGATGCCAACGCAAACCACTCTTCCCAGCCCACATCGGAACCACACTGGTTTCCTGCAGGGGCCAGAGGCTGATATAGTTCTGAAAATGAAGGTTTTGGGTTCCTTCCATTCAAATAATGGGTACGGACTAGTGAGAAGACAGCCAGAGGCAACGGCTCTTTCTTCTCACCCTTTCACATCATGTGAGTAAGCCACAGAAAGGTCTGTAGTGTCAAAGCTATTCTAACACCCCTAGGGGAAACCTAAATGGATAAATGTGTAGATTTGTTACACTTCTTTCATTTTTCTTCCTTGCATCTTACACTTCTACCTCCATAAATTGCAGTTTTTAAGGTTGAAAAATATTTCACGTGATTAGGAAAAATGGAAAGGAGAAACATGAAAGAGACTTGATTTCACATCACTTTCTCAAAAAGATCCCCCCAAATTCTGGAAATCCTGAGCACTAATGTAAGAGCACGGGACAAGTCGAGTTCCTTCACTACTACAACCACTGCTGCTAAGTTGATTATTCATATTAATGAGCTTGGTATGTAGACAAACTATAAAAGATGCAGTCTCTGACCTCAAGTACTTATCTCTGTCTTTTGGGATTTACTCCTCCTGGTAGATTTACTTTTATTCTTCATACCCTTGCCCAGAGGAAGCAATCATCACTCAGGACTTGGAGCTATTCCATGGGTGGGGTTTAAATACGACAATGAGAAGCAAGAGAGCATTTGCCCTTGGACATAGACAATGTGGGACCCCAGGCTCAGGATGTTTAGTGTGTGGAAAAGTGAAATATAATCTCTGTGAGTTTTTTACACTCATTTCACTGACCTCTATGAAAGCACACAGTATTCCAGTCTTTATCCAGTACACATATGCACCAAGCATGTACTGCATGAGCTGACATACAAGAGTCTCTACCCACCCCTGTAATTACTTACGTATTGTGTGTCTGCTTACAGCATGTATAGAACAAACATACCTAGGGATAATTTGTGCCCAGGAGTGACCACCACATCTGAAGTGTAACTGCTGGCGTGTGACCAGCTACAGAACTTCTATGCGTGTGACCTTGGCAAATTACTCAGCCAAAATTCTCTATCTCTCAAATGGAAATAATAGTGCTGGTTCAAAGAACTGTTGTGAAGACTAAATATTTTGACTAGCACAAAAGGTCTCACCAGCGCCTAATACACAAGCACCCAGAGATGAGTTGCTACCCTTGAAAGTGTGTAAACGGAAATTTCGTCCTGGAAGCCCACAGGCAAAGCTTGGCTTCAGCTATGTTTTCCTTGGCTCCTTAAGTGAGAGAGCATGGGTGTTCGTGTGTGTTTAATTAATGGCCAGTGTGTGAAATTCAAGAAATTTAAAATTAAAATGTAGTTTAAGTGCTACTGGGAGGGATCGGAGGGACAGAGAAAAGGTAACAAAGGTGTCCGGGAGCTAAAGACACTGCCAACGAAATCTACATTCCCTCACAGCAATAAATATGATGGCGCAGAAACTCGGCTCTCACATGTGCTCGTGGACGGACTCAGTCTCCACTAGTCCTAAGAGTATTATGCTGCACCTCTGTCGCTCAAGTCCTCTACTTTCTGGCCACTGAAGCCCTTTGAGTTTCTGGCCTGTCCACATTAATCTAGCATATATGGAAATTTGTTCACACAGAAATTAAAGTCATAGTTAAACCAAATGTCAGACACCAAGGATGTTTCCTGTTATGCCTGGGCTCTGCCCCAATCACTATGGACCCTGCAATTGCTATTTCAGTAACAGTAGTTCCTCAAAACAACTATTTTTAACTGCCGGAGACCTTTATTACAGATAGTACTAACAGTGAATGCATGAATACAAAAAGTATTAAGCCTGGGCCCCTTGGCCTCTACAGCCTGAGGCAGCTATGCAAAACTGTACAGTTGTACCAAGAAATTTTATGAAACTGACCTAATCTGGTTGCTTGCTGTACTGCGCAACCAAGGAAACTGAGACAAGTCAGGACACGAGCAGAGGACAGAGCCTGAGCCCGTGTTCAGCATCTCGCACTCCCAAATGGCCTTTGCGGTGAGTCCAAAGCCAGGATCCCAAGGGCTGCGAGTCTAATGGTACCCTGGAGATGCCCCTAACTGTGAGACCCAGCTCTTAAACTTTCAGAAGTTTACACGCAAGAAGATTTCCAACACTGGTAATTTGAAATCAGCCATGTCAAGAGTCCTTACCAACAATAATCAGCACATGCTACAAATAAGAGCACCATGAATATAATCCAACAAGCACTGGTTAGAAGCTGATATTCGGGTAAACTGGGGATTTTCACAAGACAATTATCACTGAGTGTATGTCCTTGTACTACCATCTCAAAATCAAGCCACACACTTGAGAATTACAGAACAAAACCAATGTGTACGTAAGTTAGGGGTTCCTATTAGACACAAGGCACTGTGACGCTTCCTGCGAGACAGTGACGCTAAGATCGTAGCATCCAGAGCTCTTAGGACATTACTCATTCTGTATGAGCAGGGAGTCTGGGGGAAGCTTACTCTAAACATATTTATTTAGCAGTTGTTATATGCCAGGTACTGTACACAGTGTAAAATATTCCTCCATATGTTTTTGTACAGGTCCTATGAGATAGGTATTATTATTATTATTCTCATCTTACTTGTAATAAAATTTAAACTAGGAGACTTAAGTCACTTGGCCACTTATAGAAGTGTCAAAGTGGGAATTTAAGACCAAGTGGGACTGATTTCAAAATACATCCTCCTCTCAACATCCTGTATTGCTGCTCTAGGATCTTATATCTTGTTATGAAACATCTCTCTAAAGACATATGCTATCCTATGTCTTTATTTTGTTTTATTTTTAATGTACTTAGTACAGGCTCTACAGGGTCTCACCACATAGATCAGACTTGTAGTGATCCTGTTTTCAGCCTCCCAAGTGCTGGGACTACAGGTGTGCACCACACCACTGTGCCCAGACCCAGTCTCAATCAAAGTCTCAGCACATCCCAGGGGCAGGATCATTTTTCCCCCAGTATCCAGGATAGGACTTGGGCTCTTGCACTTGCCAGGCAGGCACTTACATCACTGAGCTATATCCCCAGCCCTTGTCTTTAAATAGTACACATCTTACTTAATAATATTCTTGAACAATGATAGAATGATAACTTTTAACACTTCTAAAGGCTTGGGACTTTATTAGCCCTGGTGGACAAATGGGGGAAAAAATCTGGGAATGCACTTTTTAAAAAATTCAACACTCTACCATTTTCTCTCTTTTGCAATTAGTTGTGATTACTACACCGCTAAGTCTACCTCTTCTCCACTTCTAGAAGCGTTAGCTGGGTACAATGCTCAAATCACTGTTTCTGTCCAGGTCCCAACCCAGTTTACTTCAGCAGTGCATAGGTCCTGCAGCTCCGCCTTTCTCATAGTGTGGTCAGAGACTGCGCACAAACCAATACAGTTCAACAGTCCCTGTTGTCTCTAAGAGGCAGAACAGCTACGTGACTTCACGATAACAGTAATTTGACTGTAAAAGAGATGCATGAACCACGTCTCTTGAGCTAGAGAATGTTACAAAAAGAACATTCCAGACAGACAGGGAAACAAAAATGAAAGCATACAGAAACATTATTCCTCTACAGAGGAAGGGTGTAAGAGACAAGATAAGAAACAGTGATGCTTTGCAGGCAAACTACAAAGACCTTGAAATACTCACTTTACGTTTCCTAACAGAGAAGTAAAATAATGGTGCTGGCGTCCATGAACTCTGCTCCTCATACTGACCAATTGGGGATTCCAAGGGCCCTCACAGCCAAGAGTGGGAACACCAGGCTTCGGAGAAAGAGCTGATCTCCACTCCTCCCTCTCAGGTTTGTCCAGCCCACCCACTTCCCTGCCACCAGGACTTAAGTGCTTTCATGCTACCTTGCAGTTTCCTGTTAAGTTAAATAGTACACATTATTTAATAATATTCTTGAACATTGATAGAATGATAACTTTAACACTTCTAAAGGCTTGGGACTTGCCTGGAAGCCAACTATCCATGGGCTGAATCTTCTGGGCCCACAAACCAAGTTAAACCTCTTTTTTGGGCAAGACAACACAGCAGTACATGCCCCTGCCTGGCAAGGGCAAGGTCCTAAGTTCCATCTCTCATTCCAAAAGAAGATTCTCTTTCTGTAAGATACGATGCCAATCAGGTATTTCTTTCCTTTTTTTTTTTTTTTTTTTTTTTTGTGGCAGAACCAGGGATTGAACTCAGGCCCTTGTGCTTGCCAGGGAAGTGCTTATTCCACTGAGCCATCTCCCTATCAGGTATTTCTTTCCAGCAATGACAAAAGCTAACCAATACAGAAGTGTTTCACTATGAAAAGTGTGCAATGTATATCAGAAAAGATAGCCATGTGAGGCATTAGTATTTGTATCCAAATATTCCTTTAGAGGATAAGCTCCCAGAGCAAGGGAGTTTGTGACTTTTCTGTCTTTACTGTAAATATCTAAATACTTAAGACTTTCATAAACACTAACAGAAAATAAATCATTTGTCACAGAACCTGAGCTACTGAACTATTAAGTTTTTTAAAATAAAACTATAAGAACTAATGCTTAAATGAATTTTAGAGAATAAGTAACAGTATATGTACACACATAAAATATTCTACTTTGAAAAATATTTCTGAAGTTTTAAAAAACGGCTGCACACTGAGACCGCGCCCTATTGTCCATGCTCTGCCACATAGTCCTAAATGGCATCTTACCCACCTGTCACTCTGAGCTGCTCATGTCATTTCCTTCACCTCCTACTTGTGCCTTGCCCTGTGGAGATTACACCATCTACACGTATAACAATGAATGGAATAACCTACAATATAACAATGAATGGGCTAGAGGGGACTGCATGCTCCATCAGTAAAGCTCACTGCTCTCTCACACAAGCTCTATATCCACATTTCTCTGTATCCTTCTTACAAAGTACCACACTCGGTATCTCTGAATTAGACTGCAACATCTTGCTCGTTACCTGCCTTATGTCACATCTTTGTTAATGAACAATTAAATCTATTCATTAACACTTAACAGCAAATATATATTTTACCTCCATGTTCTGACCATATTTGGCAGGCTGCCTTAATTCAGGAATCAATAGATGAGTGAATGCACAAATGCATGAATGATTACAGTAGCTGGAGCACCCCAGCTAAGGACATAAATTCAGGGTGTACTCCCACTGACTCTTCCCTCTGGCAGGCATTGATAATTGAGCACAGAGCTCTTTCTTCCTCTACCTTATCTCTTATACATGCATCCAGTCAGTAAAAATTCATTCACAAGATGAAACATGCATGTTTATCCTTGAACCATGCCAATTTTGTTATTGCTGTTATTTACAAAGTTTCATTGGCCAGATGTGATGACACATGCCTATCATTCCAGCATGCTGAGGGGCTGAGGCAGGAGGATCCTAAACTCAAGTCTCAGCTAGTGCTAATTATTCATTAATACTAAACTGTAACAACTTAGTGAGACCCTGAGGATGAATGGATGGGGATGCAGCTCAGTGGGAAAATCCGGATGTGGTCCCCAGTACCATGTCCCCCCACTTAAAAGAAGAAAAGCTCTCCAGGGAGGCATAAAAGAAACTCAGAACACTGCTAACACCCAAACTAAGTCCAGACTCCAGAAACTGCGCCCTTAAGCATGCTCTCCCCTGGCATTCACACTTTGCAAAGATCCATAGTAAATGCCTGCATACTAGGTGAAAAAACATAATCTACTAAGTTCTTTATTCCTAGCTCTTCTGCACACAAGAAATGTGTGCTAAATTCTGCTAAATGCTTTCAAGAAAAATTAAGTGTCACAGCTAAGAGATTAATGAGACCCTTCAAGAAAAGTCCATTTCTGCTACCTTTCAAGATATCTCCATGTTGTCTGATTTCTCTTAATTACAGATTTACTTTTCTCAAAAACAAAATATTTTATTTTTGGCAATACCAGGGATTGAACTCAGGATCTTGCACTTGCCAGGCAAGTGCTTAAGCTGCCGAGCTACATCCCCCCAGCCCCCCAAAATTAAAAAAATATCACACACTATGAAGGGTTGCAAATCATATTACATTGTCATTTCTTCTAAAAATATTAATACGAGTTTTTATCAAATTGTTCTTTATTTTTAGATATTCTCATTTTACTAAAATAAAAATTGAGTTATCAGGTCTTGAATTCCATCTGAAGCAAAAATATGTGTTCAGTGATATTTCAATGAATATTTTTAGAAACTATACACATTTTGGGGAACAAAGTAACAGTTAAATGATGAAGATTTTACAATGCTGGTAGGTTTTTCAGCTCCCTCTATTTTGTCACATTTTATTTTACTAGCACCTAACACAATTAAATACTTTTAAACTGTCATAAAAATTAGGAGGCTATCTTATAGCTAAAGTCTCCTGCTTTAATTATAATTAAGCAGCACCTGAAACTTCAGCTTCAAGAATATTTAGTCTGCTTTATCATCCTAAAACAACTAATCAAGAAAGGCTCCATGTTTGGAGAACATTAGTGAGTCAAAAGAGATGTTCCAAGTTTTTGTTCATAAACCACCACCTGGCTAAAGTTGTAAAATAGTAGTTTAATCTTAGGACTAAAATTCTCATGCAGTCTTGAAAGAACAAATCATTTTTAAAAAATGACTTGAAACCACACATTTCAAAGATAGCTTCTCAAAATGCCAGGCTTAAAAATAAGTTAAACAGAAGTTAAGGGCTTGTACATTTCTCTTTTTTTCTAGGTTCTACCTCTTTCTAAACAGATGCATACCATCAAGTAAACAAGATCTCAATCTTTTTTTAAAAAAGAAAGAAAAACTACGGTAACTTGCCATCATTGTATATAACAAAGAAATTACAAGAGTATGAGTTGGCGAGTCAGCCAAAGCAAAATGTATTCCACATGGTCAGCAACTAGTGCACTCCGCCAAGGGGACTGCATGGGGCTCAACAATGACCACAGCCCGCGAGGTTCCACTGCATTTGTTGGGGATACACATTTTAATAGCAATTAAGACTTGTGGAGCCACAGAGCCCAGTGTCAGGACACATGTGACTCTTACCATCCCACCAATGTCCCAGGTCCTGCGTATAACATGGCACTGACACCACAGGAGCGAAGTGGAGGACCAGAAACTGCTTTCCCTTGACAGATCTCAAAGGCTCCTCTTTGTGGTGGCTACAGAAGAGACTTTCAAGAGACGTGGCAGAGACCACGTGTAACAACGGCCCTTACGGGGAAGCTTAACCCCAAACATGTCGGCGCAGAGCTATGCAATTCAAAAGGATTTCAGAGTCTACTTTATTAAATCCTAAAATGTATGTCCCGGTAAATTTCTGTATAAATTTCTTACAAATTCCAACGAAAATGTACCAGAGCTGGCAGAATAAATTACTACAATAAATCATTATTAAACAACTGTAAATCTTTGCTATGACATAACTCCTAACTAAAAAAAGTATGCAGAAGTAAACATTCAGTAGAAGAAAAGCTCTCTTTACAAAGGAAAACAAATTACAAAACCTACTCACCAACACCACAATATGGTTCAGTGACTAAATGGAGAAATAAAATTCATATAAATAGTACTTAAATCTACAGCAAGGTTGTATTCTCTACTGCATCAAAACAAGTGCCATGCCAAGGGGCAGGGACTCAGGTTTTGACATTAACAATCACACCAACAATGGGAAGTCTCACACTTGTGGCTGTATCCAGTATTTTGCTGGACAGTAAAAATATGTTCCAGGTACCAGTCAGCAAGCCCAGTTTGACCTTTCTCTGAAGCTCCATAAATATTCCTTTAATATGTTCTGTTTTCCTACCACCACCTTCTCCTCTGTGTAGAACTCCACCTTACTTTAAAATAAATTTTAAAAAAATATATGGCTCCATTCTTTTTGATATGGAGCAGATGAGTAACTAGAGTAGTGTGTTACTGTATCTATCACTAGAAGTGAATTACTCCAAATATTCCTGCCTTGTTTAGCTCTCCCAAGCTTCCATTTGTTGAAGCACAAACACTCGATACTCAAGTCCTTACCAACAGGGCTTGCAGCTCCAGCCAGCAAGATGAGCTCCAGCACCACATCAGATCAAGCCCACTTGCTTACAGCACTGGGTGGCTGCTTCTACATCTTGGGAAGAGTAAATTACCTGGAGGGTGTTCCAGGAATTCAACTCAGGACCTTACGCTTGTCAGACAGGTGCTGCACCACTGAGTTAAGTTCTCAGGCCCTGGAAATGGTAATTCACCAACATCTTCACAGAAGAAATGTCTAAGAAGGTAAATCCATTTATACTGCTCATCTACCAAATGTTTCATGCTGCAGCTGGTAAGCTGGCTTCCCAGCTCATCATTGCTTTCCCCCATTTTCAGTTCATAACTACCATTCCTTGAATGCCACCTCAACACATTGTTCTGTTTGCCAAACCACAATCAGCAAAAGTGCTTCTCAGTAAGAATCTCTGTCTCTTAAACTAGTGCAGAATTCACCAGCATAGAAGACTGATGCAGGTAAGCTGCCATCAACCCAAGAACCTTGAAACTGAATTGTTCAATGTAATCAAAGACAAATATGGTCCCTATTTTACAGTACATCAAAATAATTTTTGTGAATATAGATTTCCTACTGTATTTCATTTTCCCTTACGTTAAGTTAAACATCTTTAAATATGCAACCAAATGAATTATCAAGATTGTCACCAATGGAGCTGGGAATACAGATCAGTGGTAGGGTGCATGCCTGAGGCCCTAGATCCGATTCCTCACACCTTAACAATAAACCAGGTAAAGAACTGTAATAAGCTTCCTTAAACAGTTCATCAAATTCCCTCCCCAAGCATTTGGGTCCCACAGGCAAGTATTTCTTCCCAGCAATTCTTCCCCACTGCCTTTATTCCAGTGGACACAAAGCTATTTCCTGCACATCACTCACTCTCACAGGACAAGGACAGCAGGGTATCTGCACTATGGCCTCAGAACTTAACATAGACCGACCAAATAACATGCCAACAGAAGGACACTAACTGTGCAGGGAGATAAACATCTGAAAGTAACATGTGCAAACAACTGAAAACACTTCCAAATAAACAAGGACTCAAAAACAGAACAAGACAGCATGACAGGACATACTGACTCAACAGAGAGGATCAGAAGCACGCCTGGGTACAGGGAAAGCGACAAGACCTGATGTGGTGGAGCACGCCTACAACCCCAAGTGCTGATAGGCTGAGGCACAGGTCATCAGTCTGAGCCATGACAAGACACCTTAACCAGGAGCACCTCCAGCTTGAACTCAGCCCGGACAATTTAACAACACACTGACTCACAATAAAAATAAAAAAGGGCTGAAGATGTAGCTAAGGCAGGCAGGCAGAGACAAATGGACAGAGGCAGGCATAGACAGAGACAGAGACAGAGACAGAGACAGAGACAGAGACAGAGACAGAGACAGAGACAGAGACAGAGACAGAGAACGTAATTCAATAAACAAGGAAAAGGATATGGGGAGGAATCACCTAAGCAGCTACACTCAGAAGTCTAGACTCAAAGAATGGGTAAGCTAAGCTTTCCACTACATTACCCAGGAAAAGTGCAATCAAAAGATGGAGATGCTGGCCCACCCCTTAGTAGGTAGGAGGTGGTCTACCTACTAAGAATAAATGGTTCATTTATTCTCCTTTCCTCTCACTACAGCCCTGGTGTGATTTCTTCTTTCAGCACTAACTATTTAGGGTAACTTGTTTCTGTAAATTCTGTGATTATGTGACAAAACCCCACAGCCACCCACTCCTTCTCCATGCTGCCTTCTCCAACCCTAAGCTACCCAGGCTGTGTCCACAGCACCAATATCTCAGCCCACACCGCTCTTCTGTTACACAGCCAACACATCTCTGAATTCCAAAAGGACTGTTCTGTTCAAAGTCACTATTGAGCTCTCCTACTATGTGTACAAAATAACTCGACGTCTACTTGAATAATAAATCTCATTTTCCTTTATGTGGGTAAAAACGGGTCTCCTGTGTCTTGGGGAGGTTGGGGTCTCTCTTGTTGACAGGACTATTCTATTTCCCCAACAAGTTCTGCTTGCCCTTCTCGACATCCTGTATACAATCACTATCCAAACCCTTGTTGTCTACTTCCTACGCATCTCAGGACTCACTTACTCTCTGTTCCTCTTGCTATAACTCTGGTGTAAGCTACCGCTTTTGACAGCTGACATAGCTCCTTATGTTAGCATTCACTTTTTGTCCCTTTTAAACCATTCTCCAAAGTACAGCTGGGTTTCCAAAATCCTTTAAGATGACTCTGTAAGATTTGATCTCCACCAGCCTAACCATCTTTATCTTCTGGTACCTTTACCAGGGATTATGGATTTTCTCTGTTCAAGTCATTCTCATTGTTTTATGCCTTTTCCGAACTTCCCTCATCTTTAGGAATGGTTTCTCTACCTAGGCTTCAGAAGGTTACCACTAATCCTACAGCACCATGTACTGCTTGCTTCTCCACAGTTGCAATTATTTGCTTTCCTTCTGTTTCCTCTTCTGGGTCAATACACATAATGACAGTAAGGCTCTTTGAACCTATATCCCAAGTGCTCATTATAAACAGATTAAGAAAAGATTTCTCAGTGAATGTCCCAATAGCCAAGCAGAAAAGTAGTTTAAAGGCTATTAGAATGCATGTGCATTTTTCTGTTTCACTGTATGTATTTACTGTGACCTTTAGACTTCTTTCTATTGAGCATAACATCCGGAATCTTCTCATTTTACAAATAAATAAGTGGGCAAGTATGATCTGAGGGATTCAAATCCTATCACTGCTGCTTTTTGGCTACCCTGTTAAGACAGATAAATTTACCAGTTAACCTCTGGGTTGGAGCCCTATAAGGTCTCATGTAATTTTTTGGCAAATGTCAAATAAGACTAATTAGAAATGTAAAAAAAAAAAACTGTCAAAATTTTCAAGACACTTCTGTCTGAGATAAAGGAAACTGGGAATTGAACTCGGGCCTCCGTACTTGCCAGGCAAGCACTTATTCTACTGAGCCATCTCCCTGGCCCCTGTCTGAGATAAAGTTATATTCATGTATTTCCCCCATACTGTTCTTTAAAATTCCATCATTAACAACAGTTAATGCAAATGGTGACTATGGAATTTTACTCATTGAAAAAAGTAATTACTGAATGACTACTACTTTCTAAAATAACGGAAGTACTGAGACCCTTAATTAAAAAAAAAAAAAAAAAAGATAGTTGCAAGACCATAAGGAATCTGCGGTACCTAGAGTACAAGCCTGTACTCCCAGCACTCAGCACGCAATCGTCACTGCTTCACTACTGAGTTCAAGGACAGCCTGCATTACAAAGTAAGACCCTGTCTCAAAAAGCAAAAGTGAAAATACTACATGGAATTTGTTGTTATTAGGTGCAAAATTAATTATATTAATCCATACATTAGCATGAATAATGTATTTATAAATAAGATTGAATGTGTAACCAAACAGCTTTTGTTCCTTCATAAAATTTTAAATTTCAACAAATTGTGAACACAAAGATGTATTAGTGTTCTATGGCTACTATGTTACTACTAACTTAAAACTATGTATAATTAAGGGGGGCCTGATAGCTCAGCAGACAAGCACCCACTTCAGGGCACAGCAGCCAGGGTTCAGTCACTTCAATCGATTGAGACCTGGACCCTACCCTAAATACAGATTAAAACAAACAAATAAAAACAACAACGTGTACTTTGTCTTACAGTTCTATTGGTCAGAAATCTAACACAGGTCTCAATGGACTAAACTGAAGGAACTGGCTGGGCTGTGATCCTTTGGGGATGAGGAAGGAGAACTGCTTCATGGTCACCTCCCAGCTTCTCTGGGTCACCCTGACTTCCTGGTCTGTGGCTTGCATGCTCCATGTTCAAAGCCAGCCGAGTTGCAGCTCTCTAATATAATCATGTACACCTCCCTGACCACACCTGGAAAAGGTTCTCAACTCTCAGTAACTAGAGCTACTGAAGCAAGCACTGGTTTTCAATAGTTTTTTCTTTTCTTTTTTTTAATGTATTTGGTTGTTGCAGGTTCTCATTACACAGCTTGGACTTGTGGTGAGCCTCCTGCTTTCGGCCTCCCCAGGGCTGGGATTACAGGCATGCACCCCACTCTGGCTGGCTCAGCCCACCTGGGGGCAGGGCTGGTGTGGCACATGGCACTGGGGATCGAATCATGGTCCTTGCGCTTACCTAAGCAGGCGCTGAGCTGTCTCACTGGCCCCTGGTTCTCAACTCTTAATGATAATCTAATTAAGATTATATTGAGTCCATTCAGAGATCATAATTGTCTCCGTGGTCTCTGAATCCTTAACGTTTGTCATCTCTGCAACATAAGCAAAGCTGCACATTTCAGGTTCTTACAAACAGGACATGATGAGAGACTATTATTTTCCTGACCACCCAAAGTAGAGAGAACTTTCAGTTTACTGTTCTCACATTTAAGAATAATGTTTCTTATTTGTCTCATATGTGAAATTTGCTTTCCTGGATAGTTATAGTAAGACACATTAATCTATTATAATCAAATCTTTGAAGAATAAGTTGGTTTTAATTACATTCACAGATGTACAGTAAACTTTTAAAAACTTTCTTTCATTTGAGTGGGAAAAGTACACCATGGTCAAAGTTTGCTTTTGTCACCAATAAAAATTCCTTGAGGAATTTGTTTCAAATTCACTCGTGTCACAAATCCCTCAAGGAAACTAATTCATCTAGACCAGCTGCGTGGTAACAGTTTTCAGTTCACACCAAAAAGCAGCGGATCCTGTGTCTCTTGTGGTCCACACCTACACATCCCCCACACCCCATGAGCTCCCAAGTAGCCTTCGGCAGGGTGGTCACAGCAGTGTGAGATGGGATTCACAGCTAGCTGGCTGCCAGGAGGTGGGGCTGCCTGCTCCCCTGCCCACCACGCCCGGAGCTGCTCTTCCTCTCTGCCAAGCCACCCTGTCTTGGGGCCCTGAGACTGTGGCCTGAAAGCTCTACACACTGTGAGCTACAATGAACCAGAGTTCCTTTGGGTTGTAGATGTCAACTGGCTATGATTTCACATTCGAGTAATAAAGATGTGATTTTAGTGCAGAAATCTTACTAAGTGGAATCAAGACACTTGTTAATTGCTTTTAAATGTTTTTCTTACTTTGTTGTGTTTTCTCCTCCCCCAGCCCCCTAAAAAAGAAGTCAAGGACTACACTTGCACTTCGTTTTATTCTGGGATAGTACGCTTCCTGTATGAATGTTCAAAAGGACTGTGATGGAAAGTTCAGTTATCTTTAAGATTTCTGGGACTGAAATACCACAAAGCAGAATTTTTCTATTTTTTTTCCACTCTGAATTCTTATCATTGTGATAGTACACACATTTTCTGATTGGAAAGGAAATTACCAGTATTCCTAAAATCAGAGTTGGTACCTCTTACAAGGATGAAAAAAGGAATACTAAATATATCTCTTTGAAGAATCCTTTTTTTTTTTTTTTTTTTTTTTTTTTTTTTTTTTTTTTTTTTTTTTTTTTTTTTTTTTTTTTTTTTTTTTTTTTTTTTTTTTTTTTTTTTTTTTTTTTTTTTTTTTTTTTTTTTTTTTTTGTGGTGCTGGGGATCAAACTTGGGACCTTGTGCTTGCCAGGCATGTGCTTATGCCACTGAGCTATATCCCCAGCCCCCATATAACCATCATTCTTAATCATGCCCTTTGTATGTAACTCTGCTTTACATTTGTAAATTTACGAAAGTATTCCACAATTACATTTAAAGCTAGAATTAAAAAATATTAAAAAGCATGGGTTGACAAGATAGCCCAG
>PVKA01004723.1:0-96460 GCA_004027165.1 Ctenomys sociabilis | reverse complement strand
ATAATCCGGAAGCCTTCCTTTCTATTTCCTTTAAGGATATAGGTTACACTTCCTGTTAATTGCTGCATTATGGCTTCCTGCCTTTGTTCTTTTAATTAGACTTCCTGTCACAAGCTCCTTTGGTTGATCACATGAATGTTATTAGCCTATAATATTACCCTAATATATCTACCTCATTGATGACGTTGACTTCCCTCCCTCTGCTATATAAGGTACCTCACTTCCTTGAATAAATGAGACTTGATCAGAATCCTGTCTTGTCTTCATTTCTCGCGTCCCTGTTCCATGTCTTTGTCAGTCCCCTCTCCTACCCCAGGTGACCTGCGCTGACTAACCTGCTGGTCGGGTCAGGTATATACACATAACAAGATGAACAGAAGCCATTCTTATGATATAGGATACAAAATCAACATTACATATTGAAGCAACACTTTAAACCTTCAACACCATTGTCACATTTCACATTTACCCACATGTCTACTGTTCAGCTGCAAAAGGACAGTCACATGTCAAATATTCCCCTAGGAGTGGCTAAAAGAACAGAGTGTGGAAACTACTAAATCTACTTAGCATCTGGGTTCATATGCCATCTAGTCATGAAGTGATGGAGCCAGCTCAACACTGCAATAACAACATGTATGTAACCTAGCACAATCACAACAGTCTGTGCTTCAAGGAGTGTACTGTAGGGAAAATGGGACCACGGGGAAGGGGACCTTAATGGTGACAATCAGAGTTTGTGAAAATACACTATTTAAATCCTGCAAGCCAGAAAGTAGCCAATAATCAGCTTTAAAACACAAAATAAGAGAAATATTTAAAATACCTGTTTCATATGAGCATCTGTCAGAAATGTGAGACTGGGTTTTCCAGAGCTTCACACATCTGGTGGCCCAAAATGAAATGTTTTAAGCTTCTGTATAATGTGTGGGTCAGGAACAAAATCAAGGCTGAGGTCCCAAGCAGGCTAAGTGGCATCTTCATCTTCTAGGCCCCATCTACGGTCTATAAGCCAACCCAGCTCAGTCCTAGTCCAGCTCATCAATTGAGCATCCATTGGCTCTACCTGTCAGGCCAGACCTACAGTGGGCAGGAAACCACAGTCCGGAGGCCTGAGGCCAGCCATGGCTCCGTCTGTTTTCCATCATTTTTTTTAATATTACCTTCTCAACAAGTAGAAAAATAGGCTATATTTAGGTTTAGCCTGCAACAAATATTCCTAAATCAGACACTAAAAATACATCTCTATAGTGCAAATCAACTTTCATATAGCATTTGAGATATTTTCCAAACACCACTATGAAAAACAGGTACAACACAAGCAGTGGTAGCTCTAGAATTCACCAGGTTTTATTTTATTTTATATTTATATATATTTTTTTTTGGTCTTTTTTTTTGAGACAGGGTCTCACTATGCAGTTCAGGCTGGCCTTAAGCTCACTTTGTAGCTCAGGCTGGTCTCGAACTCACAAAAATCCTCCTGCCTCAGCCTCCCAAGTGCTGGGATTACAGGTATGCGTCACCACGCCTAGCCTTCACCAGGTTTTAGAAACACCATTTTACACTTAAAGCATGGGAGGGTGGTTCCCCCCCCCATGCAGAGTCAGGCCCCAGGGCTCCCAGGAGTTCCATTGCCTCAGGAGGCCACCCAGCTCCCCAGCCCCGTCAGCAGCAGGCAGTTCTGATCTAAGGTTTCAAAGTTTGAGGTTAAACCAAAAAGAAGCTGCTGTCTTGCTACAATCACCCACTCATTCATCACTATATTATCTGCATAGTAATAAATTATACCTTAAACAGTATACCTAACTGAGAAGAAAATATTTTGTCTCTCCACCAAGTCTGGGAATTAGCTTGTGCCCCTAGAGTCTATGCTATAGCTAAACAACACAGGTTAGGCCCCACTTTGTGGTACTTGCATAGATCAGTTACAATTATTATATCAACTATTTCCAAAAGAACTATTAAAACTATTATTAAAAAGCATTTGTTACAAACAGAAATGCCCTGTAAGTCATTTTATTATGGCACACAGGGTTTTCAGAAGTTATGCATATAGAAGATCTCAAAGACTCTAAAAGACCCAGAACAGAGACCCTAGGGCCATGCCTGTTGCTGCTCCAGCCACCATGCCCAGGGCCAGGTTACTGTCATTGTCTTGATAGCTCTTCCAAATGATAACTTGGTTGGCAGGCTGTTGTCCATAGAGTCCTGTATATGGGTACTGGTAAGGCACTACATATGCCTGCCCATTCGCAGCATAGACAACCTGAGTTTTTGTCTGGTATGCACCACTGTAAGTACTGTAGCCATATGCCTGCTCGAAGGTCGGCACAGCATAGGCCACACAAGGTGGGGGCAAGGAAGCCATGGCAGTCTCTCCTGACATGACAGCAGAGCCTACGCAAGTTATATTTGTTCTGGAATCCTGAAGTGTAAACTTCCAAGCCAAACAATCATCTGTGCTTTCTGTACAGACTAATCATCTTCCCATCTAGGTAAACAATCTGAAGTAGACAACCTTTTGGCTTCCCATCTAGAGGATCTAGAGGCTGAATATCACAATGCTCATGTCCTGTGCAGATATTGATGCAGTCCACTGGCATACTGACTTTATCCTCAATGGTCTGTCATGTCTGATTATCATAATAGATCAAGTGACCATGTGACCATAGGTCAAACCAATTCTCCCAGCGCTTCAAAATAGTACTCTGTCACAGCAACCATCCACTTTTGACAAACGCCATATCTTTTTACGGTTACTGGAGGTTATAAGACACTGAAGGAAAGAGAGGCTGGGATGCTGCTGTGTCCAGGTTGACCCTCTCCGCCCATATCAGGTTTTAAGAATCTTAAAATTATGGAGTAGTTACTAATAACATATTTATTCATAACCCAAAGAAGAGAAAACACAATTTATCTTATATAACCTCCCATATTTTAATTCATCAAATAAGACAAAATATGTCTCCTTGGATTTTTAGGGGCCCTCTGGAATTGCCAAAGTTAGTTTGAAGTCTAAAGAATTTAATAAAGAATTTGATTTTGGTAAGTTTTTCAAATATGAAAGATTTTTAGAACATTTGATAAAAATAGGATCATAAACCAGGTGTGGTAGTATGAACCTGTATACCTAGACACTCAGCATATTAAAGCAGGAAGTGTTCTTGGTATCAAGAGTTTAGTCTGGGCAACATAAAAATACTCTATCACTTAAAAAAATAGGATCACAGACAGACCACTGGAAATAACAGTCTTTCATTTTACCAGAGTGATAATTTAAAAAGTGCAAAAGGGTGTATGGCTGAATCAAAGCAAAATCTTAACTCTTTAAGAGAGAACAGGTAATTTTCTTTAAGAACTTATATGTAAAAACAGCACACTATACAAAGAATATCCTCCACCTAGCAGTTTACTCAAAAGTTGAAAAAATATTTTACACTTTTTATCAATACTCTACAAAAGCTTGGCAAGGGCCTGAGTTCAATCCCCCGTTTTTAAAAAAAAAAAAAAAAAAAAAAACTAAAAAAATACAAAACCTTGTTTAAAGGAGAGGAACAAATTTTAGTTTAACAGCAGTATACTTCTTAATGTCTAATTGGTAGAAAGACATGTTTTAAAAACTAATAAACTTTATAATGCATAATATTATTTTTGGAAGATTTATCTTTTTTTTTGGGGGGGAACCAGGGATTGAACTCAGGCCCTTGCAGTTGCTAGGGATGCGCTTATTCCACTGAGCCATCTCCCCGGCCCCTGGAAGATTTATCTTTTATAAACACTTTACAAATTTTTTGTTTCTTTTGGAATTAAATAGCTTCTAAATTAGGTCTGGTGAGTGTAGCTCTGTAGCAGACTGCATATCATACCCAAGGCTTGGGCTTACTCCTTCCTACTCCACAGTTAAAATAAAAAAAATCTGTATACAATTTACTTTTAACAAAAACCATATACTTTTATAATTTCATTAAAATCTTTTTTTCTTATATACTTTCACTTACACAACTGTCACCTTGATTTTTAAAAAGTTTTAATGATATACATCAATTAAAATTTTAACTTTTTTTCTTCACTAGATTAAATGCTTGCTCTTAGCATTGAGCAACATCCTTTGCTCCTTTTAAAATGTTTTATAATCTCAAAATGCAATTGTTAAATCGGCCAGGCTGGGTATGAGTTGGCAATCTCTTCTGTCTCAGCCTGGCAGAGTGCTTCAATACAGGTTTGCACTGCCATGCCCAGTTTAGAGTATTTTTTTTTAAATTATGAATCAGTAGTCTGTAGATTAACATCATTTTGTAATCCTTTTGTAAAAATATGTTCCTGTAAAATATGATTTTTATTTTTTTTATTCAACGGATAAGCACTTTTCTACAGCTGCACTTGTGGAACATCATATGGCAAAAACAGGAAGCTTTATTTTCCAGAATTTTTAACCTTATTAAAAATGAGATTGGTCCTGGGGAGGTGGTGTCCAGCCGGGTTCAGGGCTCAAGTCTTCCTGGGGGGCAGGGACCAGCAGTCAGTTCACACGGGAGCAGCCAGCTCCTGGAGGGGAGGAGATGTACAAGGTGAGAAGAAGGTCACTGGAGGGGGTCGTGGGGGACGTGGTTTAACCTCGGGGGCCCAAGCCTCGCCAAATAAACTGTGATTTTTAAGTGCTTACTAACAGACATAACTATATTTAGTTTCTTCATCTGGGGGCTTGTGGGTTACCTGAGTTGTTTAAAGCGCCTACTTCAGGAAACCCAGTCAGGTGCTGGGGACCAAAGCAATCCCCAGCTCCACATGCTATACCAAACCCACCTTTAAGGTACCCTGAGCCAGCCAAAAAAATCCTTCACAACTGCCCTGCAAGCCATGCCAGTCCTGCCCCTGGGGCACACTGAGAGGGTGATTGAGACTGGGTATGCTGGCCCGAGCCCGTATTCCCAGCATTTGGGAGGCTGAAAACAGGAGAATCACTAAGAGTCTGATCTACACCAACCAACCTAGACAATTTAGCAAGATAGGCCCAGTTTCAACATATAAAGGAATAAAAAAGAGCTGCAGATATAGAGCATCCTTGGGTTCCATCCTCAGTACTGAAAGCAAAGGTCTGGCCCATGGAAAGGAGGCTGTCTTGCCATTAAAAAAAAAAAAAAAAAAAAAGGCCAGTGTGGTGGTGTGTGTCTATAATCCCAGCACTCTGGTTTGAGTCTTAATATTGTACACACACACACACACACACACACACATAAATGCACACAGGGCTGAAAGTGAATTAATATCCCAAGGTAACTGTGAAATACAGTAAATTTTAATCAAGGAGTTTTGGGAGATATATTGTTGATTAAATTACTATTTAAATTTTCTTTTTTAGTTTTGTTTTTGATCATTTTGAGACAGGGTTTCCTTATGCAGCTCAGGCTGGCTTTGAGCTCACTTTATAGCCCCAGGCTGCTCTTGAACTTGCAAGAATCCTCTTGCTTCAGCCTCCGGAGTGCTGACCTTTGCCTTTAGTACTGAGGATGGAACACAAGGATGCTCTATATCTGCAGCTCTTTTTATTCCTTTATATTTTGAAACTGAACCTATCTTGCTAAATTGTCCAGGTTGGTTTGCGTCCATTTGGTATCCTCCTGCCTCAGTCACCATAGTAGCTGAGATTACAGCTACCATATGCACCATTGTACTTAGCTCCAATGTCCTGATGTTTTTATGGTATATGCAGGTCTTCTGAGATAGATGGGTGGGCTTTAAATAGTTGTTAGAAGTGTATTTTAAAAGTATATTTATGACTCAATTTGTAAGACAAACATTTGCTCTCAAATGCTCCATGAATTTTATAGAAGCCGGAGTTATGAAGGGTCTGTTTTGTTCACCTAACTGTATTGTCTTTAATTTGTTCTTTTTTTTTGGACAGAACTGGGGATTGAACTGAGGCCCTTGAGCTTGCCAGGCCAGGGGAGCGCTTATTTTACTGAGCCATCTCCCTGGCCCCAAATTTGTTCATTTTAATCAGAGATTTTTAATTAAGATAGAAATTAAAAAAAATTATTTCAGATTTAGAGTGGATTGTCTTTAAAATGCATCATTTTTTTTCAGTTTATTTTAGCTCTGGAGAAAAAAATATTGCTATCATTTGTAAATATAAACTGAAGCTTTGATTCACAAGCATAGTTCCCCAGTCCGTATAGCACCTGCCTAGGAAGCCCAGGGTTCAGTTCCCAGTGTAGAAGATAAAGCACACCTAAACAAATGACTTTAAGAACAAGTAAGAATGAAAGTATATACAAGCCAACCCTATCAAAATCCATGCTACTTCCAATGCTACCTTACCAGAAGATTTATTAGCTGTAAGTGGAGTTTCAAACCACTTTCTTTGTCTACAATATTTTGGGGTACCCAGTTTCTGATTGAGTGCAAAGTTTTCTTAGGTAAGGAAGCAAAACTAAACCATCAAATCTGGACATGGTGGTATATGCCTGTAAACCCAGCACTTGACAGAAAGGAAGATACAGGCAGTTTGGGGCCAGGCTAGGCTACTGGTGAGGTCAACCCAGCCTGTCATAGCAAGAGCAGACCTAGTGTCAAAAACAAAGACAAACAAACAAAGCAAAGGAAACCAAAGCAACCCCACAAACTCACAAGAAACCTGTTTTGTAAGACATAACAGGAGATGAAAAGCTATCCATGGGAGAAGGATTTGAAGCAGGCACCTGAAATTCAAGTGTCATACACAGGATTTAAACTAATTTAATGCTTCTCATGAGCCAAAAAAATTTACAGAGAGATTAATGATGGGTTTTTATTGCTTGCCTTGCAGCACCTGTATTAAAATGGAACAAAAAGGATTTGTGGTGGGTTTTAAAAGTCCCATTTTTTTGTGGTCTTTTTGAGACAGGGTGTCACTATCCACTTCAGGCTGGCCTGCAACTTTCAGTGATCTTCCTGCATCAGCCTCCCAAAGGTGTGTGCCACCACATTGGGCAAAAATTCATCTTTAAATACATAATAGCTGTCTAAACAAAGTGGAAGCACCTCCTTGCCTTTTCCTCCCCTCTAAATGCAAAGGTCAAGAAAGTGCAAGACCTGCACAATTTTGGCCTTGTATTTTTTTTTTTTTTTTTGCGGTATCAGGGATCAAATTCAGGACCTTATGCTTGCCTGGCAGGCGCTTATGCCACTGAGCTCTCTATCCCTGGCCCCATTTCTGGCATTGTAATGCAAACATTTCATCGTGAAACAAAGAACCCCAAATTTATCTATGCTTTGCCCACACTTAGGATAGGGTGTCCTAGATTCTTAAAAGTACTAATTCTAAAAAAAAGTTAATTTGGCAATTAGCCACCCCCTTAAAGTGAAGGTCTCTGGGACTCCTACAGGACATGTGCTAACAGGCATCTCCAAAGCCGAGGTTCACTGGTGGGCACGCCTGTGCTATAATAAAAATATTTTTGAAAGGTGCTTTTGTTATATGCGTTAACCGTATTATATTCTATATGTGGCCCAAGATAAGGGCTTTTTGTTGTCTTTTTGAGACAGGGTCTTACTATGCAATTCAGGCTGGCCTTAAGCTCACTTTGTAGCTCAGGCTGGTTTCCAACTCACAATAATCTTCCTGTCTCAGCCTCCCGAGTGCTGGGATTACAGGCCTGTGCCACCACGCCTGTCTAATACTATTTTTTTAATGGAACCAGGGATTGAACTCAGGTCCTTGCACTTGCCAGGGAAGCACTTATTCCACTGAGCCATCTCCTTGGCAAAATAAGGGGCTTTTTACTATCTTAGGCCAGGGCAAACTTGCGCAGCACACCGGCTGCTGCAGGAGGGCCCCGCCTCGCTGAGCGCACAGGCGGGCTCGGAGGTCTTCAGCAGGACTCCTCCCCGCCAGACACCCCAACACCCCGCCTGCCGCCACCGTGAACTTCCGCTTCTTCCAGCGCCTGGAGGCCCACAGCCTCCTTCCGTCACATCCGGTACTCGGGAGTCAGCGAGACGAACCGTAACGATGAAGCGAGTGTTTGTTACCGTAGGGACCACCAGTTTTGACGAGCTCATAACACGCGTTTCGGCGGAGGAGAGTGTCCGAGTGAGTGGGGGAGGGGAGAGGCTGAGGCCTGCCTCGCCGTGCTTTGCGTATCGCTCACCGCCGACCTCAGCAACCTTGCCTGCCTTAAGTGTTCTGAAACTCTTGGCGCCTCACTTCCGGCGTCCACCACCCCCGCCAGGCCTCCCCGGCTTCGCCTCCCCCGCCCCTCTTCCTGCTCCCTCAGGGCCTGTTCTGGCCGCCCCTCCCTTTGCTCCTTTGGCTCCTCCTAGCTTTCCACAGCCATTTTTCTCCTGGCTCCTCCCAAGGGTTCCGCCCTCCGACTTTGGGTTCGGCTTCGCTCGGCTCGGGCTCGGCTCGGGCTCGGCTCGGACTCGGCTCGGGCTCGGCTCGGGGGCAAGCCAGGTGAGGACGCCTCGCCCCTTCCCCCGCCCTCGCCCCGCCCCCGTCCTCGCCCTTGTATTAGACCTCGCCCCCGCCCTCGCCCTCGCCCTCGTGCTCGTGCTTGTTCGGTTGGTGAGTCTCTCCTGCTGACTCTGGCCGTGGCGCTCCAGACCACTGCGTCTCTGGAGGCCAGGGTCGAGCTTCTCTGGGCTGGACTTGTGAGTTAGAACCAGACTTGGTTTCCCCCAAGTTTGCGACGCCGATTCGAGGTGTTTTCGGCTGTCGTTTGAGCGAGCTCGGTTCTTTACCAACTCTGAGTAGGGTCTTTGGATTCTTTGGGCTCTGGGGGTTCCTAGTGGGGCTGGGACGGAGGACGAGCGTGCGTTTTGGAAACCGAAATTGGTCTTGGGTGAGCTGTTGGGCAGCGCACGTTCCGCTCTGCGGACCAACTTAAGGTTTTTGGTGCTCCTGCGGTTCTCGCAGAAGCCAATTTAAAAGGCCCGCGCGTTTCCTTGCTTCCTGTTTTAGATCTTCAAGAGCCTCGGCTACAGCCGGCTCACGCTCCAAATTGGGAGAGGAACGGTGGTGCCCGAAGCCTTCAGCGCCGAGTCCTTTACTCTGGACGTTTACAGGTACAAGGATTCTTTGCAAGAAGACCTTCAGAGAGCAGATCTCGTTATTAGTCACGCAGGTAAATATTTTAGAATCTGAAGGTTCAGCCTTTGCTAAATAAGTAACCGATACTTGAACGTTTTTGTGGTAAAATAAAATCATTACAAGCGTTTCGCAGGATGAATTCGCGGTAGCCCTGATGAATGCAATTACTTGAATATAACTTTGCTGGAGAGAATTTAGTATTACTGGGAAAGAGAAGTATGGGAAATTATATCCCAATTTTACAGTAAGAAACCTTAAACACAGGGGCAAGATAATTTTCCTAATGGTGTGTGTAATAATTGCTTAACCTGAGATTAGTACGCAGGCTTTGATTTAAAGGAGTTTTTAGACTGCTAGCTGCTCATAAAGATTTGAGAGACTTTTTTTGCATTTGTATTGTGTGAATGTGAAACTCAGTAAAAAAAATATTCTTTAATGACCACATACTCTTCACAGAACCACCTGAATGATATTCCAGTACCTTTACAAGTACCTAGTGAAACAGCACTTTCATTGCAGTTTTCACCATTGTGTATGGGGGTGTTTATTTTTTAAAAAACCTATTTTGAGGGGAAAAAAAAAGACCTTAAAGACATTAACCAACAGATTGATAATTGAAAATGTGTAGCATATGGCTAACAATTTTTCGCATTGCTTTAGTATTTTGTGTTCTGATTTAAAGCTGCCAAAAATCCTGGGAACTAAATATTATTAGTGTGTCGGTTCTAGAGATGAAGCTGAGACGGAGGTTAGGTAACATCTAGCCAGTAAATGGTGAGCAGATCTAGAACTTGAATCTATGTTTTTAATTACTTACCTTAGGGTAGGATATCCAAAAAAAAGGATTATGCCTAATTAACAGCGGTATTAAAAGTGCTCCCATTTAAAATGTTCGGATGGATTTTGGTTGTAAAATTGATCTTCATATTGTATGTGTACATATTCATGGAGCCCTGGCCTTAACTATGTCACTCACAGGTGGTAGACTCAAAGAGAGATTTAATTGGTGCCTGTTACTGTTGAGGTTTGCTTTTTCTACTTGCATTTGAATAGAAATCAGTACAGTTGTCCTTTTGCATTGATTCCAGGGTACCTGACCATATGAAATTGGAGATGCCAAAACCCCTCATATAAAGCAGCCTAATGTCTGCCTGTGACCTACACACATTCTTGTGTGTACATCTCTAGAACCGACACACTAATAATATTTAGTTCCCAGCCATTTTATTTCTTTATTTTTGGTGGAACCAGGGATTGAACTCAGACCTTTGCACTTGTAAGGGAAGCGCTTATTCCACTGAGCCATCTCCTATGCCCCCTCTTGTGTATACTTTAACTTGTTGCTAGATTTCTCATAGTATGCAATACAGTGAAAACACTAAGTAGTTTCTATACTGAGTTATTTAGGGAGTAATGAGTAAATATTAGTGTAGTACCTGACAATGCACATGGTGATAGTATGGTTTTGTGTATAGAATGTTGAACCTGAATCTTTCTTGGATCAAGGGCAATCTGCAAAGATGGCACGAAGCATAGCACTGAAACATGGCCATATAATCAGCAGTGCCTAAAAAATACATTTTAAATTCGGGTTTGTAAATAGTAAGTGTATTTTTGTCATTTTATTTTATTTTTTTGGGGGAACCTGGGATTGAACTCAGGCCCTTGCACTTGCCAGGGAAGTGCTTATTCCACAGAGCCATCTCCCCGGACCCTAGTTTTGTCATTTTAGATGTATAATTGAAAGGTTTTATTTAACCTGAGAGTTCTGATTATAAAGCTTGGTAGAGCACTTTGACGTTTTAAAAATTGCATCAACAAATTTATTTATATAGGCGCAGGAAGCTGTTTGGAGACTCTGGAAAAAGGCAAGCCGCTTATAGTAGTTATAAATGAAAAGTTGATGAACAATCATCAGCTGGAATTGGCAAAGCAGCTACACGAAGAAGGGCATCTCTTCTACTGTACCTGCAGGTATACTAGTGCATGATTATTTAACCTCTTACCCAAATTCCCCCTAGCTAGTCTTGTGGACTTACCTAGCACAATTTGTCTTTTGTTGCTTCTTACACTTAACAGGCATACTTAATGTTCTTTTTATTTATTTTTAATTTTTTATTTTAATGAGAAACATACCAGTGAGAGTTTCAAAAAAAGTTAGTAGGAAAGTTACAATAATGAATACATTACATATTGTTGTCTTCATAGTAGACTTTAATGTTCTCATAAATCTTTTTCATTTGTTCATCTTCCACTTCAATCTGTGTTGTTTTCTTTGTGTGTGTTTATCTGGTGGTCACTTCTTCACTTGTATGTGAGAGTGTGAGAGTATGTGTGTGTTCAGGTGTACCTGTTACAAGAAACTGCTTTTTGAGTTCCCTAAATTTTTAGTATTTAAAAAAAAGCATTTGATTTTCAATGCAGGGTTTTCCCTTAAAATCCTTTGGAATCTCTAAATTTAATGTACTCATCCAGTTACAGCTAAAATGTAGCAGGCACTGTTTTAAGTGCTAGACATACAGTCCATGAGCTCGTGGTGCTTGTGTTCTAGTGGTAGAGTTTCACACATCACAGTAATATTGCAGAGAAAGATGGTAGTGTGATCGTTGTGCTAAACATTAGGCGGAATCATCAAGGAAGGCTTGACAAGGTACATGATACCTGAAGTGGGATGTAAATTGTAGGAAAGAATAGTCATGGGAAGTTGTAAGAGGCAGAGGAACAGCAATTATAAAAGCCTAAGTTAGGAATAAACTTGCAGACTGGTGTGCTTGAGAAACAGAGCAGAGGTAAGATGGCAGCATAGAGATCAAGGGAGAGTAGTATAGTATGAAGACTGGGAAGGGATAGCTAATCTATTATATGTGTAATGGGAAGCCATTGGTACCTTTTAAGCAGAGAATTAATTTATGGTAAGGAATATTATTTTATAGAAATATATTAGTCAATAAGAACTGATCAACATTACAATAGAAGGATGAAGAAAATTGCTGATTGATTTTCTGTTCTTTCTTGAGATACTAGAAGCTTACCAAAGGGCCAGGTCAGTAATTTCCAATTGTTTGACTTTAAAATCCATTCTGATTTGGTGTTTTAAAAACTCATTACTTGATGAAGTATAAATGTTACATATGCATTTTTCTGTTACAGTAAGTTGAAATTATTTTAAGATGCAAATCCCTAGAAGAAACTATTTAGGATGTAGACTTAATTTTTCTGATTCTTTTCTATAGGCACACAGTAAATACTTAATTGTTCATTAGCTATTTATTCATCACCTATCATGTGCCAGACATTTTTCTATAGGTACTAAAGTATGTATGAATGAAAAGAAAATAGATTCCTGTACTCATTGGGTGGAGACAGATTCATTGTTTATTCCAGGGATAAAGTTAATGCTGTCTTCATCCCTACTGATGGAAGAGAACAACTGTCAGCGTGTCTGCCTAATGTAGAAGCCAATATTGTGAAGTGTAGTGCAATACTTCAGAAGCAAAGTTTCATGGTTAAGATTATGTATGCTTAATGGGTGTAGCTACCCTTGGGTGGTTGGCACTGTTCATTGACATTTTTTATAGAGTATTAGATTCCCACCTTCCTCACTGTATGCAAGGCACTGTTTCCAGATGTTTTCGGTGAATATTTTCATTGGAAATGCTAAATTAGCTTTCATTTTATGTGATACAAGGGGTAATCAAAATATATGGTAAATATTTTATATGGTGAATATTTAAAGGAAATTTATTACACTAAAAGGCACATTACCCTTAATCTTCAAAACACTTGCCTTCACTTAGAACATAATTTTTTCTTACTATTTTCAGAAGCAGTTCTGGAAGTTTTCTTAGAGTGTCTTTACAAGGAGTGAGTAAAGGCATAATGGTGAATGCTATCACTACATGCCTTCTAGTGTAAAGGCAGTTTCATAGAAACATTGTGGGTGTTGGGGAGATAGCTCAGCAGCATAAGCACCTGCCTGGCAAAGTCAAGGTTCTGAGTTTGATCCTCTGTACCTTAAAAAAAAAAAAACCTTGGGGTGTGTTCTCATCTGAATCTGGCACTGTGCAAAGTCTGATTCCTCTCCAAAATCAAAATTATGAAAGGTAAATGTTTCGTATTGATTCAGGACATTGAGAATCCAGGACTATAAAATTAAAAGACATAAAAGATGCCTTCTAGAATTTCAGAAGGTGACAAGAATGATGGGATAAAAGTGTTCGAAGTAAGGGAGAATATTTTGAAAAGGATTAAGGACAATGTCTTGTAGTGTAATTTTTTTTTTTTTTCGGAACCGGGGATTGAACTCAGGCCCTTGCACTTACTTGCCAGGGAAGCACTTATTCCACTGAATAAATTTTTTAATAGTGAACATTTGCTGTGTTTTCATCAAACTACATATGTCATAAAAGGGAAAAAACCATTTACAAACACATTGTCCTTTTACTTAGGTTGAAAAGGAAGCCACAACTCTCAAATTCATTTTTTTCTTTGTATTGTACATATTTGTGGTATATAATATCCATATTAATCATAAGCAGTTGATACATAAACATGTTTGTGTTTATCCCTTTCTGTGGTCTGTTTATTTCTTGGTCCGTTTTATGCAAAGATTTATCTCCCTGGTTCCTCTTAACTTTGATTTTGTTGTGTACATTTACATTTTGAATTTCTCATGTGAGGGAAGCTGCTATTTAAGCTTGTGTGTCTTAACATTTTGGTCTCAGGTACATCCATTTTCCTGCTAATAACTCCTTTATGTGTAAATGCCACAGTTTATTCATTCCAATTTGTTAATTTAGAGTTACTTCAATTTTAGGAAAGCCAAGTATATGAAAGTATCATGAATAATTAATTGTGTTTATTCTCACTTTAGGGAAATAATTTATGTTCCCCAATCCTAGACTGGTTTGTGGTATATCTGTTCTAATTTTGATGGCTAGTGGAAGTAAATTTCTGAAGAAATACTTTCATTTTGTCATGTCTACTTAGTTTTTAAAAGCTTCATATTGTCGTACTGCCCAGTTTTTGGAAGTATTACAAAGCCATGTGATGTCATTTTTCATTAAGTATCATTTCTGAAATAGTTGAATTAAGAGCTAGTTATCTGTTGAATTCATGTAGACATTCTGTACATTACTCTTTGTAATAATGATTTTACTGTGTATACCTATACTAAAACACATAAAAATTCATCTATGTAGTTTAAGCATCATCACTACATTCTTGGAAATTAGCTGTAGTCATCAACTGGACAGCAGATGAATTAATGGAATTTTCTCCCATGTTACCTAATATTTTTCTTCTTCTGTTTTAGCATGCTTCCTGGGCTGTTACAGTCAATGGATTTATCAACACTGAAATGTTATCCTCCTGGCCAGCCAGAAAAATTTTCTGCATTTTTGGATAAAGTTGTTGGATTACAAAAATAAACATTTAAACTCGTGACATTTTAAAAACATCCCTAAATCCAGTCTATGAAATGTGATTAAGTCTGATTAAATGCAATTATATTTTTAGACTGTTTCCTAAATCTATAGTATGTATAGGAAATTTTATGGTGTGAACATTGCATGTAGGTTTAAATCCTAATTGAAATTTAGTGAACATGCTAAATTTCCCTAATTTTCATTATATAGTATGGATTTGCAGGGTTTGTCCTAGAATCCCAAATGGAGCTTAGGTTTTTGGAAAAACAAATTTAAAAATGTTGACAAGAATCATAAATACTATTTGATGTTCCTTAGAGTAAAAACTGAAACTGTAAAAATGTTGTTTTGCAGAGAACCAACACCTTTAGCTTAATAATCAAAGGAACACTTGTTTGTTTTCTTAAGAGGAAGTATAAATGTTGGGTTGTGCTCTGAAATAGAAAAGGTCAGGAATCATCTAGCAATGTTGATCTAAGTTAGTTGATCTGTTGTACCTGGAGAGACTTTATCCTGAGGATTAGAGTGAGGTTTGGATATGTTCAGTTTTATCCCCTGTACAACATAAAGTAAAAAAATCTTACCCAATGTCAAAGCTTTGAAAAATTCAGAAGAGGACTTAAACCAATAGAACTTGCCATTAATATTTAAAGATATCCTTACACAATGATAATGAGAAGTACTGTATCAGGTAAATTTAACAGTTGATGTGCTTAAAAATTGTTTCACAAATGACATGGGATATATATGATTGCTTAAATATGGTTTTAGAATTCATAGGTACATTAGAATTTCTAATTAGAATGTGTTGTCTTAATACTTATGATTATCTCTGTATCCATAGTTCTCTGGTAAAATGTTTAGATCTACTTTATCCATGAAAATAGGACATTGTGTACACTTCTACTTTCAGTTGTATTGTCCTATAACGTTAAATATTTCTAACATTTTACTTGGGATGTATTATATAATGCAACTATAGATCTGTTTTCCTGGTTGTGTTTTACTTAGGTGTTTATTAAGATAAATTCTTTACTAATGGTAGAAGGTGGTGGCTGAGAAGTGTTCTGGGTAGCAAGAGGAAGTCAATTTGGATTAAAAATACGATGAGTAGTAATCTAGTAGTCCACATCTACATAGTTGAGAATTCACAACACCATAATCATAATTCTATTTTAATGTTATGTTGATGTTTTAGAAAAGAATTTTTTCAAATCCAAGGAGAGAATCTTAAGTGTTTTATGGGCCCTCTTTTTTTTAGTGGGCCCTCTTTTAGAAATGGTTTTCTTAATTTTGAGAAAAATGAAGATAACGAAAGTTTATATTGGTCACTCATTCTTTATCTTCGGCCCGCAGACTAACCAGTGTGTACCCAAACATCAGGAAGATTAAAACCGTAGATGCCAAAAATCTTTGCTACTTTCCAGAAATAATGTATTTCTGAAATAATTTACCTTTCATTATTTCATTCAAATGAGTTTTAAATAGCTCAGCAGCATATCATGTCCTGTTCAGCGCAAGACTGAGGTTGATTACTGATTGGTAACCCCGAAGAAGATTTAAAGCATGGTTTCAGTTTATTTAGTAACATCTTTGCACTTCTGTTGAATTTTGCATTGTTCTATAGCAGAGTACTTTAGAATTTTTTTCATTGGCCCAGATTCTCAAGAGTATCTCACCCAGTTTCCTAGGTGAGGAGATCTGAGGTTATAATTTGCCTAAAATAACAGTTTTTGCATGAGCAGCTGAAGCAAGCACCTTAACTCAGTCTTAGGCTTTTCTCTGTCGTTCTGCAGTGTAAACTTAAGCTTTTTCTTCATAGTTTTTTTTTTTTTTTTGTCTACTGTTTATTCATCCCTTTTTTTGTGGAACCAGGGATTGAACACAGGCCCTTGTGCTTGCCAGGGAAGTGCTTATTCCACTGAGCCATCTCCCTGGCCCTTTAGTCATCATCCCCTTCTAAGGAAGGTTTTTTTTTTTTAATTTTCAGGTCTTTGTTTTAGCAGGAGTTTCACACTTGATTTTTCTTTATGGTATCACAACCTTATTTGGGACTTAGAAACCTGGGATTCCTGATTGTCTTCAGAATGTAGTAAAATGCTTTGGGTAGGACTAGTAAATAATTTAAAACAACTGACTTTTTGGAGTGTGAAGAAAATAGTATGAGCCACAAATTTTGAACATGGCTAAGATAAATTCCAAGGTTACATCTTTCTGGACCTTAAAAAAAATGGTAGTAACATTTATATTTGATGTACTTTACAATTAAATTTTGTTTCATTACATGATAGGGATTTAGGTTCTTAGGTCAGTAAGTGTAATGTAATTTTTTAGCAGTTTTCTGTTAGAGATATTAAATTTTCAGCATAAAGAATAATATTTGGAAATTTATACTGTGGATAGGTTCAGAAGTACACAGCTAATAATTTTCTGGTGTTGGAATAGATGAAAAGTGATGTGATCTTATTAGATTGCCTTGGGATTTGGGAATATTATGTAATGATGCTTATAATTGGAAATAAAAATGCTGGAAATATTTTGTAGTAAAATCAGCCAGGGAGATGGTTCAGTGGAATAAGTGCTTCCCTGGCAAGTGCAAGGGCCTGAGTTCAATCTCCAGTCCCCCCCCTACAAAAGTTGTAGTAAAATCGTCTAACCAGTGAACTTGATGTAGGGTTCCAGAACATTTAAGTCTAAAAGTGCTGTTGAGGTGTTTGCAGTTTGAATACTTTTAAAGGTCAATCCTGTATAGGACAAAGGATAGTATGCAAAGATAAATACTGAAGTTAGCCATGCTTAGTAGTAATTTATGTAAATTTTCATGGCCCTTTTTTAGGACATCAGCGCTTAATCATACTGATTTGTAGAGACTGAAAATCTCCAGTTTGAGACAGGATACATGGACAGATTTTAAATTGATTTTTGGAAAAGATTGTAATGAGCATCCAGGATAGCCATAAGGTGATCAGTTTTCTGCTATACAAAATAGTAACATTTTTATGGGGGAGCAGAGAATGAAGAATTAAATGTGATTAACTATTCTGAATGCCTAGTGTAACTAGGCACTATTCAGAACACTATTTTTTATTTTTTGTCTTTTTGAGACAGGGTCTCACTATGCAGTTCAGGCTGGCCTTAAGCTCACTTTGTAGCTCAGGCTGGTCTCAAACTCACAACAATCCACGTGCCTCAGCCTCCCGAGTGCTGGGATTACAGGCATGTGCCAACATTTTATATCTCTGAATTTAGTGTTTATAGTAAGCTTATGAAATTGTTGCTGTTCCATTTTTCAAATGAAGCAGCTTAGGCATTTTATGTGATCTATGGCTCCAAGAGATGGGAAAGGGTCTGAAATTTGTAATTGGAGTACTGAATTTTCAGTAGATTCCCATTTATGGGGATAGTGGGACCAAATGTTTGGGATCAAATGACCTATACTTCAAATTGTATCTAACCTATTGGAGTTTTCAGGATGCTGTTTGTATTGCATTACTGTGTAATTGTTCCAGGGCCTTCACACACAGCAATAATCCTTACCCCTTTGTATTTTTTATTTTGAGACAGTCTCACTATGTTGCTATGTTGTCTAGGCCTAGCTCAAAATAAGTATCCTCCATCTCAGCTTCCCAGAGTGTTGGTATTATAGGCATATACCACCATGCTAACTCCCATTTTTGTGTTTTAGCTTTTGACACAGGGTTTGCTAGGTTGTCCAGGCACTTTATGTTTTACAGATGAAAAGCATATAATCAATTTAAGTGGGTAAATCAAGTACATAATACTTTTCATGCTTAGCAGAAACTAAACTCAAAACCATTCTTGTATGCTGTAGATCTACAGCTATAGTTTATCACAGATAATAACATACTTTTATAAAATAACTCCTGGCAAGGTGTGATGCGATACACCTGTTATCCCTCCCAGCACTCTGGAAGCTGAGGCAGAGAAGGATTACTGAGTTTCAGGCCAGGTTGGGCTACATAGTGATTTCAATGATGGCCTGGACTACATAGCAAAACCCTGTCTCAAGAAACCTGAGAAAAGAGGGCTGGGAGATGGCTCAGTAGAATAAGCACTTCACTGGCAAGTGCAAGAGCCTGTAGTTCAATACCAGTTCTGCAAAAAACAAAACAAAACAAAACAAAAAAAAAAACTGAGATAAGAACATTAAAACTTGCGACTAATTTAGTTGATTGGCTAGGCATATTGGTGAACTCTTAAGAGTCCCACCGTTTGAAAGACTAAGGCAGGAGATCTCAAGTTCTAGGCCAGCCTGAACAACATAGTGCAACCAAGTCTCAAAAAATTTTATTTGGTTGAAACATGGGAGTTTTATCTGATAATTAAAATCATTAGTATTCATATGTTTTATTAAAATGTCCCATTAAGTAGAAGAAACAGTTCTAGCAGTTAATTGTTTTGAGCAGAGAATAGTTACTGGACCACTTTCATCAGGTAGCAACTAATAGTAATTAATACTTAACTAGGCACTAAGGCCAAGGCACTAAACCCTGAATGTCCACTATGCTAAATTCTAACAGCCTTAGGTTTTAAACCATAAAAATGTCTAGAGCAACATTTTCAAACTAAAACATTGGAGGAGCAACAGAAAAGTCAAAACAGTGTAAAACATATTCAAGGGCCTTAAATAGCCATAGTGGGCTGTGTAAACCAGTGTTCATTGAAATTTTGGCCTTTGTTTGAAATTACAGGAATACTAAACTTGTGAAACACATTGTTCTAGAGTAGTCATTCTCGAAGGATATTCTAGGGACCCAGCAGTATCAAAATGATGTGGGGGCTTGTTAGAAAAGCAGTTTCTTGAGATCTATGCCAGACCTGCTGAATCAGAATCTTTGGGCAAGAAATCTTTTTAGCAAGACTTCAACTTAAGGATCACTGCTCTAGAACTTGGTAAGATTGGAGTGTAGTTTGCTTTGGAAAATAACTGAGTTGGCATTTCAAGTACTATATATTTGTATCAAAGGACAATATTAAATACCTTGAAATTGTATCTGTACATACAAGATGAAGTTAACATTATTCCACAGGTCTTTTTGAAATCCTATTGATCATAGTAAGTTGAAGAGTACCCTATACTTTATGATTTTCAACTCATCTTTCCTACTTGATATGTGATTCTTTATAATTGTGCGTACATGGAAATTTTGTTCAGTGTTCTAGTATGATTACCTGTTGGGAAAACGGAACAAATCTTGTAATTATTTGAAGCCTGCTTGTTTGTAAGAGGTTTTGTGGCTGTAAAAATTCACTTATTTTTGTAGTTTATTCTGTTTCAGTAACAATAAAATGCTTCAGTTTTGTTCTTAAAATTTTCAGTTAAGATACATGTAAATAATTTAAAATACTAAATCTTACGAGGCTTATAAGAAACAACATTCCTATGTTTACATTCTTTCTCTGATCTTACGCAGGTCACTCAGTATGCTCAAACAGGTTTTTAAATTTTGAATGTCCTTATAGATTTCTTATAGGGAATAAGATTTTTAAAAAATTTTAATTGACATACATTGAAAATACAGTTTTATTGTTTTACTATTTACAGTGGAATTACATTGAGTTAACATTTCCTTATTTTGTTGACAGTCATTTAAAATTTCTCATTTTGAAATATATTTTATTCCTTTTGTGCAACATCTTAGAATATGTCTTGTTGTCTTTCTAAAACTACCATTTAATCAACTGCCTATTCTCTGTCTCAATCCTATTTTCAGTCTCTGGTAACCCCTTGTTTTACTCTTTGTATGAGCTGACCTTTAAGTTCCACATACAAGTCTTTCTGTGCCTGGCTTATTTGACTTAGCATAACATCCTTCAGTTTTATCTATGTTGTCACAAATGACAGTATTTTTAAAGTGAAATAGTTCATTACACACACACACACACACACACACACACTTTACATTTATCTCACACACACTTTACATTTATCATTCCATTATCTTGGTAATGTGAGTGGTTTTGCATTGACCATGTAAGTAGCTGATTTCATTTCCTTTGGGTATATACCCAGAAGTGGGATTACTGATTTATGTTGTAGTTAATTTTTGGGCTGATCTTCCTTGCTGTTTTCTGTTACAGTTGTACCAGTTTTTCTGCCAACATTGTGCAAAATTACCTTTTACACTGCATCCTTTCTAATACTTTCGTAGAAGTTATCCTAATGGTTGTAAAATGTTAACCTCATTGGTTTTAGTTTGCATTTATCTAATTAGCGATGCTCAGCATACTTTGATATGTATTTATTTTCTGTTGTTTTTGAAAAATACTCTTCTGGTATTTTGCCAGTTTTGAAAAGCCTTGTTTTCTCATTATTGAGTTGGTTTCTTTATATATTCTGGATATTACCCTCTCATAAGATACATGGCATAAATATTTTCTCCTGTGCTTCTTCATTTTGTTGTTTCCTTTTGCTGAAGATACTTAGTTTGATCCCATCCTCCTTTGTTGCCAATGCTTGTAGGGGTCATAAAAATGTTCCCTAGAGTAATATCAAGAGTTTTTCCCAGCTTGACCTAGGTTTCAGGTTTTATACACAGGACTTTTACACTGAGCTGTCTACCCAGTCTTTTTTTTTTTTTTTAAATTTTTGCATTCCTAGGTTGGGCTTGGATTTGGAATTTTCTTGTTTCAGTCTATCAGTGCTGGGATTGTAAGCTGTATCACTACTCCCAATTTACATCAATTTTTATTATATAATAGATCTTTTTTTCCTGCACCTGGATACTGAGTAACCACTTTCTTCAATACCATATGTTAGAGACCAACCTTCCCTCACTGCACATTCTAGGTACGTTTCTTGCAATCAATTGAGTGTACATATAAAGGATTATTTCTGGCTTGTATTTATGTTACATTGTCAGTGTATGTGGGTGTTTTTTTTTTTTTTTTTTTTTTGTGGTACCAGAGATTGAACCCAGAGCTTTCACATTGCTCTGCATTCCCAGTCTTTATTTTGAGTGTACATATAAAGGTTTATTTCTGGGCTTGTATTTATGTTAACATTGTCAGTGTATCTTTTTTTTTTTTTTTTTTGTGGTACCAGAGATTGAACCCAGGGCTTTCACATTGCTCTGCATTCCCAGTCTTTACCTTGAGACGAAAGGTTCCCAGGGTAGGCCCAAATGTGGGATCATCCTGCTCCCCATTTTTCTAGAGTTTTAGTATAGACAGGCACTTCCATGACCAGCATAACTTTTTATATGTTTACAGTTCAGTTTTTTTTTCAAGAACTGTGTAGTTCTGCCTGGTCTTGTGCTCACTTTTGTAGCCTGTAGGCCAGCCTTGAACTCTTAGAAATCCTCCTGTGTCAGCCTCTCTAGTGGTGGGATTACAGGGGTGCACAACACACCGTTTTACAGTGCTGTTTTTTCTTTTGGCAGAACCGGGGATTGAAGTCAGACCCTTGAGCTTGCCAGGGAAGAGTTTATTCCCGGCCCGGCCCCTACAGTGCTGTTTTGATTATGGTTTATAATATTATTTGTAGTGGCTCAGATGTTATCAGCTTTGTTATTTTTGCTCAAGATTGGCTGTTTGGGTTTATTATATTAACCCAAATAGTACTGAGCTATATCCCCAACTCCTTTTTCTTTTGGTGGGATTGGGAATTGAACTGAAGCGCTTATTCTACTGAGCTATCTCCCCAGTCTCCCCCAAACTCCTTTTGTAGAATTTTTAAATTTTAAGAAAGAATCTCAATTGTTCAGGCAATTTGGTAGTCTTTTGTGCTTCTATATACAACTTCAGGATTGTTTTCTGTGTCGGTGTAAACATTGTAATTTTTATAAAGATTATATTGATCTGTATACCACTGAGTAATATGAATATTTTCATAATGATAGAGTAATATATGGACACAGTATTTTTCCTTTTATTTTCAATTTCATCGATTTACAGTTACTACTATAGAGGTTTTTATATCATTTGAAATGTATATGTAATTTTGTGATTGCTGTCATTGTAAATTTTAATTTCCAGTTTTTATATATTTTTTCCTAGTATATGTAACTACCATTTATACAACTTACTGAATTCATTCATTAGTTCTAATAGTTTTTGCTGGGGTCTTACAAGATTTTCAGTTATATAAGACATCAGCAGCTGGATGGGGTGGCAAGTATGTGTAGTCTTAACACTCGAGGGAGGCTGAGGCTCAAAATCTAAAGTATAACTAGTGTGGATGACTTAGTGACTTAGTGAGACTGTGTCTGAATGAATTGGTAGGAGTGTCACTCAGTGAGGAAGCCCTCGGTTTGATCTGTAGTGTCTTTTCCCCTAAAATGATCATATCAGTAATGACAGTTTCAATTTTCCCTTTCGTATTAGGATGCCTTTTATTTCGTCCTGTAGCCTGATTGTGTCTGGATGAGACTATGTACTGTATATTAAATGGTGAGAGTGAGCATCCTTGTCCCTAACTTAGAGGAAGATTGCAACATTTCTCCATTGAGAATGATGTTAACTGCAGATTTGTCATATGTGACTTAAAAGTTTTTATCAAGAGAGAGAGTTAAATTCTATTGAATGCTTTTTGTGCACCTTTTGAGGTAAATATATGATTTTATCCTTCATTTTGTTAATGTAATATTTGCATTTACTGACTTGTGTTTATTGACAGTACTTTAATACTAGAAGTAGGTCCCACATAATTGAGTAGAATGATGCTTTTAATGTTTTCAGTGAATTAGCTTCTCTAGGTTTTTGTCAGTATCTGTTCATCAGAGAGATTGGCCTGCAGTTTTATTTTCTTACAGTGTCATTGAACTTTTCAGGGTAATGCTAGCCTTGTTAAATGAGTTTGGAAATACTCTCTCAGTTTTTTAGAAGAATTTCATAGGACTATAGAACAGTGCATGGTTTTAGTGTTTCTAATTGCTAGAATTCAGCGAAGATATTCTTCTTGCAAGATATTCATCTGTTCAGATTTTATTTTTTATGGCTTAGTCTTAGTTTGTACATGCGTAGAAATTCTAGGATATTCAGTTTTTGGGATAAAATTCATAGTTTCTTACAGTTTTTATTTGTGTGGTGTCAGTTTAAATGTTTCCTTTTTCTGTTTTGAATTTATCTTCCTTTTCCCAGTTAGTCTAGCTAAAGGTTTATCTATTTTTATCTTTAAAGAAAATAACCTGCTGCTTTGTTTTTCTTTCTGTTCTTCCAGTTGCTATTTCACCTTTTTTTTTTTTTTTTTTGCTCTTTTTTTCTTCTGCTTGCTTTGGGCTTAGTTCCTTTGGTATAGAATTACCTTATTTATTTAAGATCTTTTTGCCCCAGTCCCACAAAAAAAGGCAAAAAAAGATCTTTTTGTTTGTTTTTGGTATCTGAGTGAGCTCAGGACCTTGCACTTGCCAGGCAGACTGTTATGCTGGTGAGGTATCTCCCTGGCCCTGAGATCTTTTTTTGATAACAGAATTTATGGATATAAATTTCCATTCTGAAACTGTATTTGCCGTGTCCTCTAAGTTTTGGTATGTTATTTCCATTTTTGTTTGTCTGAAGGTATTTTGTATTTTTTTTTTTTCTGTGACATTTGTTCGGGAACATGTCATTCCACAGATGTATTTCCCAGAATTTCTGCTTTATTTATTTATAGTTTCATGCCATTATGATTTGAAGACTTCTTTTTTTTTTTTTTTTTGGTGAGTATATGCTCTGTCCTGGAAAATGTTCTCTCTGTGCTTGAGAAGAATCCATATTTTTTTACTATTGGAATGTTGTATATGTCTATTAAGTCTGTCAGGTTTAACATACTCATGTTGGTTATGTCTTGCTACCAGGCGATTCTGAAGCATCCATGGTACATGCATAATTGTGCTGTTGGGCTTATACCACTTGATGGTACAGTCATACGTGTACCAAGTTAGTGGGAAAGTGCTGAAGTGTAGTCCAAGTCCATTGTTTCTGTTCTGATTTTCTAAGTGATCAGTCCATTGCTGACCATGGATTGTAATATTTGCTGTTCAGGTGGAATGTTCTGTTTATGTCTGTTAGGTTTCTTTGGTGCACATGTAGTTCAGTCAAGTCCAGTGTTTCCTTAATGATTTTCTAAGTGATCTTGTTGAAAGTGAAGTATTGTAGTCCCTGTTTTTTCTGTTTCTAGTTAGTTTTTACAGTTCATGTAAGATCCATTTTCAGTGTTGTTATGGTTGCTTAGGTATAATACTGTTCACATAGGAACCAAGTGGTGATTGTTTATTGACTTCATTTTCTTTTTGTAAAGTTTGTCTTGTATGTTTTCATCTGTTCAGTTTTTGATAGAAACATATTCTCCAACATGTATACATCTCAGTATATTAAAAAGCATTGGGTTATCTAATTTATATTGCTTATTGCTTTTCTGCAATGTTGGGGATGTATTGCAGCTTGTGTATGCTAGGCAGGCTTTCTATACTGTGCTATACTCTTGAGTCCTAAGTACTCATTTGAGATGACCATGCTGATGATCTCTGGCATCTTTTATCTCTACTACTTTTATCTTTTATCTGAAATCTGTCTGATTCTGCTGTTCTTGTGGGATTTCTTCTTTTTATGTATCCTAGAAAATTCTGGGCCATGTCTTAGGTCGAATCTCCTGTTTCCAGGACTGCCTGAATGCCCACCCCCTTTTAACTTTTTGATTTTTGGCTTCAAGTATTTTCCAACAGCTTCCTCCAAAGGGATGGTTACTTGTTTTTGTTTTTACTCTTCAGAGAAGAGTTTGCTTAATTCTAATTTCTCTGGATAATTTTCTTCCTCTGTGTGTGTGTGTTTGTGTGTGTGTGTGTGTGTGTGTGTATTTTTGTGCTTTTTTGGTATGTGATCTGTTTTTCCATTCTGAAAGTTTTGGAGTGTTCTCTTAATCCTGACTTGATAACTTTTTTTTTTTTTTCAGAACCAGGGATTGATTGAACTCAGGCCCTTGCAGGGGCAAGCACTTAATTACTGAGCTATCTCGCTGGCCCCTCTTTATGCTTTTCAATCTCATAATGTAGATAATATTTATATCTTGTAGTGCTAGAAATTTTCTTGTATGCTATCATTTCTCTGCTTTTATTGAATCTCTTGTTTTTAGATGTTAGCTTTCTTTTTTTTTTGTGGAACCAGGGATAGAACTTAGGTCCTTGCACTTGCCAGGGAAGCACTGCTTCGACTTGAGCCATCTCCCTGGCCCCTAGATGTTGGCTTTCTTGATTATCTAATTTTCCTATCATATCTGTCCTATGAGTTCCTTAACTTTTAAGTTTTACTCTGCCTTTTATTTCATTTAAATTTAAGTAGAGCAAAATCAGTTTTTTTAAGTTTTGTTTTTTAAAAATGTGCAACAGATAACTACTACTACAAACAAGCTACAAAAAATTTCTTAGCTCTCATACATCCCTTTTAGCCATGCCTTTGTAGTTAACTTTTCCCTGCAGCTCTTAACAACTGACGGAAGCTACCCATTTTCCCTTTAATTTTGTTTTTTCCCTATATATCACTGTAAGTTCAGTCATACAATATGCAGCCTTTGAACCTTTCACATAGTATGAAGGTTTTTTCTCTCTTTTTTTTTTTTTTTTGGCAGAACTGGGGATTGAACTCGGGTCCTTGTGCTTTCTAGGGAAGTGTTTATTCTACTGAGCCATCTCACCGGGCCCAAGTATGATATTTTGAAGTTTATATTTCTTATGTAGTATCTTTTATTGTTAGGAAGTATTCTATTGTATGTTTACCAGTTTGTGCATTCACCAGTGTGTTTAAATTGTTTCTAGTTTTAAATATTACAATTATTTTATTTCATTGAGAGACATATCAATGAGACAGTTACAAAGCTGATTAATAGGACATTTTCAATAATTAATACCTTTTACATTGTTATCTTCTTAGTGGTTATCCATAGTACAAGAAGCAGGCAGGATATCCTTTCCAAATACTATTAAGACAAATCTCTCTTCTCAGAGAATCATGTAATATTAACTGTGTATCGTAAATATTCTGTATATACAAATACAAAATGGTTCTTCCTTTGTATCCCCTTTTTTTGTTAAGTCATTGGCATTCACTTATTACAGGTGCTTGAATTCAGCAAAACACTCCAACACATACAGTTGTTTCTTTCGGTGTATATGTAAAAGTTGGTTGATGGGTCTCATGGTACTTACATTTAATTTTGTAAGAAACAAACTATTTTTAGAGTGATTGTACTATTTTATACCACTAGTGACATTAGGGTTTCATATATCTTTTCACACTTGGTATTGCCTGCTCTAAGTCTTTTTATTTAGTCACTTAGGATAGATGTATGTAGGTGTGTATTAAGGATATGTTAGTGGTTAGGCTGGACATACAGCTCAGTGGTCGAGCACTTCCCTACATGCTCCCTTCGGTTCAGTTTCCCAGTACTAACAGTAATAACTAAAAGATAAGATTGCTCCCAAAGACCACATGAAAAGGTGTTCAGTACAAATCAAAACCATGGAATTTCCTTTCACATTTACTAGGATGGCCATAGTCTGAAAATATGCTCAAGTAAAAATTGTATATGAATCTTAATCTTTTAACTATTCTGGACTTTTCAACTAAATGCTTCCAAACAATACTGTGGTCCTGAGTAATTGGCTCCTTTCACTGAGCACTAAGATTGTCAAAGTTTATAACACTGTATAATGTATCGGTGTCTCAATAAACTGTACACAATTGTTAAGCCACCATTCATCAAATAATAAAAATCTGTGTTACTAAGTTGTTGCCTGCGTTTGGAAGGAATGTGAGGATTAGAAGTTGGATGGCTTTAGGATGCAGGGCTTCATTGTTTTCAGCTTCTAAGATTCTGTATAATAAAAAATCATTTAATTGTGTGCTTTAAGTGTGACTTGTGTGCTATGTGACAATTTTCAAAGCTGTTAAAAATAAACCTGCTAGGGAAAATGGCTCAGTAGAATAAGCGCCTCCCTGTCAAAGCACAAGGGCCTGAGTTCAATTACAGGTTCTGCAAAAAATAAATGGACTATAATTCAATAATTTTTAGTGACTATGTAGAATTGTGCAAACATTAGTACAAAATTTATAGATTTGTATTATGCCAAAGAGATTTTTATGTTTATTTATATGCAGTACATTTTCCAAGCCAGTCTATTTATGCAATTTCCTCTTTTGATTCCACATAAATAGAATGATAAATTACTGGGATCATACACACTTTTGGATCCTTTTACTAAGGGCTGGTTTTTCCACATCCTTAAAGCTATCTCATGTGTATGATATGTTATTTTGCTTGAACCTTTCATTTTCCTAATGACTAATGTGTCTTTTTTTTTTTTTTTCCTGGTGGATCCAGGAATTGAACTCAGACCTTTGCAATTGCCAGGCAAGGGCTTATTCTACTGAGCTATCTATCTCCCTGCTCTCCTAATGTGTCTTTATGAGGTTATTAGCCATTCCTACAACTTTAGTGAAATATGAATTTAAGTCTTTTGTCCATTTAAAATAGTTGATTGATTTCTTGTTAATGTTCTTTGTATATTTTAAATACAAAGCTTTGTCAGATGTGTATGTAAATACTTTCAGTTTGTAGTTGGTGGTCTATTTTCACTCCTAACATTGTTATAGAACAAAAGTTTTAAATTTTGTTAAAGTTCAGTTCATTTCTCTTCTATATTTAATAGCTCTTAATCCAAATTCTTGTAGATTTTCTCCTGTTTTCTTCTTAGAAGTGTTTTCCAGTGAAATTTTGTGTTATCTTTCTGAGCACTTATTTCTGTTTCAAAAATCAGAACCTACAAAGAGGCATGCAGGGCCATATCCTTGCAGCCTTTACTCTTGCTGCTTTTTACCCTACCTAGAAGCCAGACTGCCTTGTCTTGGGCTGACCAAAAACTTGTATTTAAGATTTAGGTTTGTGATATATTGTGATTTAATCATCATACAATGTGTGAGATATAGATCTAGGGTCTTTTTGCACAGGAATGACTTATTTCAACACCATTTGTTGAAAATACTCTTGTCATTGAATTGCCTTTAAGCCTTTGACTAAAAGACAATTGACAGTATTTGCGTGGTCCTACTTCTGTTGTCTTGTGTTACTTCTGTTTTTTCTTGTCTTCCTATTGTTCATTTTTCTAGCCTTTGTTTCCAGTATTATTACTCCTTTCCTGAGTTTCCCTTCTTGTATGTTCTTGGTCAAAATGAAATGTAGAAAATTTTATTAGTTTTCATACCTTAGTTTTAATTTTAAAGGCAATAGACATCAATTTGTATTTTTATTTATGTTTCAGTTATGTTAAAGGTGAATTAACTTTTTAATAATAACCTTTAATTTCTCAGTGAATTAGTAGTCTTAACAAAATTATGCTTCCCATTTTAAGACATGTTTCACAGCTTTGCAAAAGACATTGCTTTCCTGTGTATAATGATTTCTTTTAAAATCTTAATTTTTATTAGTGCATGCTTAATATTCATCATGGGGAGTGGTACATGCCCTAGTGGGTCTTAATGCTCTTTAAGCATTAAGTTGTCTTTAAGAAGAGAAAGGAGTCAATTTCAAATTTGCCATTCTAAAGGAAGTCAGGATTTTCCTGCTTTTTTTTGCAAACTCATTCTTACATTACAAGTGATATTGATATTTTCCCTAGCTCCTAAATTGCTTTTTAATATTCAAAGTAAAAACAGATAGTGTTTTGGGGAATTTTACATAAGAAGAAGTTGATGGTTGAATCAAATAGGTGAATGATCCTTTCTCTAGCTCTAAATTAAATGTTTTACTTTTCTTAGACTCCAGAACATTTCTCTGGAACAGTATCCTAATATATCTGTTGAAACATGTCTTTCTTGTCCAGCATCTCTCTTGCCATGCCAGAGTATCTTAAATATGTATTAGAAAACATGCTCAATTTAAATTTTTGTTTGAACTTTAAATAGTTTTTTGTAATATCCCTATGTATTAGTCAAAATTTTTATCAGTGTTTTTTAACACAGCTAATTTAGTTTCTATAGACCTAGCAGAGTTATCAGAAATTAATTACAGCCAAAATATTCAGATATTTGAAGCTATGAGGTCCCACCCCTTTGTTTTCTTGTGGAGAAAGTAAATTTTCTACCTCCCTTCTTCCCTCCCTCTCCTGAAACTATGAAGGGAGCAGGAAATTTGGGCAGAGACTGGTTGAAAATTGAAGTAATATGTACCGTGCTACATCCTACACACCTGAGCCTTATTATAGTTGGTTTAGGAGCAGGTGACCTGAGTTACACTGCAAGCTTGGTTTCTTTCGCTCCCAAAGTGCAGCTGTTTGTGTATACATAATTTTCTCAACCTTGGGCTGATTGGTTTAATCCCACCCTTTTGAAAGTGTACCTTTTCTTTCTAGTTTCATTCTGCAGTTCTGCATTCCTAGGAGCATTGGCTCTTTTTTTCCCACAGGATCCTGACTTGTCCTGGAAAAGCGCCACCCCTTGCTTCTACTGCTCTTGGGAAGTGCCGAGATTCTGCTGTGCTGACTGCAGCTGCCTTCTGCTTAAACTTTGAGCTGCTTTCCGGAGACCTGCAAACGCAAGCCCTTCTCCCTGTGCCTGACTCCTCCCTGCACCCTGCTGCTTTCCTCTTGCCACACTTCTGTTGCTTCTCTCTCCCCTCCACTCCATACACAATGCATAAAGGATGGAAAAAGTACGGCATCCAGAAGTTTCTCAGTGAGGCTTCAATGGATGAATATTTAAGCAATTTAGGGCTGTTTCGAAAGCTGACTGCTAAGGATGCCTCTAGCCTCTTTCGGGCTGTTTCGGAGCAGGTAATAGAAAAAAAATCTTACCTATGCTTCGTTTTCAGTGTTTGAAACCTAACATGCTCCGATAAATGCCTTTTCTGTTTCTTAGTGAAAACATCCAGATCTATCTGTAAAGTTAGCTGTATGCTCCTTCTTAGTGCAGACAGTAAAAAGGTGTGTTGTGTCTGCTGCTTAGTACAAATATGTTCCTGTCTTTTGATTGTAAATTTAATTTGTAATATAGGAGGGATAGGATGATGGGGTTAAAACATTGAAATGTATCTGGAACCTGTGGAAGCAACCCCTGCTTCTTTTAAAGAAAACTTACATCCTATGCCCTTAAGAAGTAGAAAAGGCAAGGGACATTACAGAATTACCATACCCTCTTTCACTAAACTCAAGTGTTTTTTTAGTAAGATGACTCAATTTCCCTATTTCCTACATATGTTCTAAATAAGGGAGGTTTCTGTGGTCTTTTCATAGTCTTAGAAGCTTCTGTTTCAAATAACTTGACAGTAAACTAGTCTTTTTCTTTTTTAGTTATTTTGCAGCCAGGTCCATCATTTGCAAATTAGGAAGGCTTGTGTCTCATATATGGAGGAGAATCAACAACTGTTTGAGTCTGTAAGTACAGTTCATACCTGGGGGAAGAAAATTGGTAATACCTCAAGTGCAAAAATGGTTTTAGTACCTACATTATATCAGTTTCCTCTTCTGTCAGCAAATACTTAATTTTTACCTGGCTTCTCAGTAGCTAACAGGTTTCTGGACTTCCTCCCCAATTTAAGTTGTTTTGTACTTGAAAAGTTAAGTCTTTCTTTCCCTACCTCTCCCTCCCCCACCAAAACCCCAAACCCTAAAACATTGTTTTTTTATTGCCATTTTGTTACACAGGCCAGTATTTTTTTTTGTGTGTGCGCAGAACTGAGGATTGAACTCAGGCCCTTTTTGCTTGCCAGAGAAAGTGAGGAAAAATAAAATGATTTTTGTGTCTAGTGATGTATATTCATCAAAATAGAAATCTATTTCCTGAGTTTTTGTTTTGTGGTACTAGGGATTGAATCCAGGACCTTAGTATGGAGCTACAGCCCAAGACCTTATTTATTTGTTTGAGTTTCACTGAGTCTCTAAATTTCCCTGGATGTTTTTAAAGTTGGGATCTTCCAGCCTCAGCTTTCTAGAACGTTTGGATCATAGGTATTGGCCACCATGCCTGGCTCAATGTAAATTTTATTGAGGTATGTTTTACATGCAGTAAGATTTAGTATTTTAAACATTTATTTGTTTATTTGGTATAGGGTCTCATTGTGCTATGCAGCTCAGACTCATAGTGATTTTCCTATCTCACCCTCCCTAGTGCTGGGATTACAGGCGTATACCACCACACCTGGTTTTGGGGACTAGCACAGCATGTAGTACCAGGGATTGAACCCTGGTCCTTGTGCTTGCCAGGCAAGTGCTTAGACTGCCAAGCTGTTTCCCTGGCCCAGATTGAGCATTTTAAATTTAGCTTTACAGTGATATAAAAGAGACATCACCATAAACATAGGGAGTGCTTCCGTTACTCAAGAAAGTTCCTTTATGCCCTAAGCCTTTTTGAAATTAGTGAAAATTTAAACTTTTAAAGTTTCTCAGTTTATTCTTTTTTCTCTATTTTTCTGCTATTCAGTTTATTGTTCCAATCTTAGTATATGTGCTGCCAAAGTGAACACATTCTTCTCAGTTTAAATATATGTCTCAACAATTTTAAAATCTATAGTTATTGGCATTGTTTGATTGATGAAATCTGTCAGGTTAAGTTAGTATTAGGAAATGCACTGGTGTGTGTATAAGCCAAGACCAATTCTTAAGACAGTTTTAGTACTCTAGGTTATTTACACTTAGAAGTTCTGGGTATGTGCAGATATGCTTTAGGTATTGTATACACGAGTAATTTCATGATAATTATTGAGCTGAACAAAAAACTCCCTTCAGGATAATACTGAAGAGTATAATCAAATTTAAGTAATGTAACGCATTTGCTTAAGTCCAGTTTGTTTTATTTTTGAAGTTTGTGGAAGGATCTTTTGCGAAATACCTGGAACGATTGGGAGATCCCAAGGTAAGATCAAATATGGGAATTTAATATTTTCAGTTATTTGGCATAATCACCTGAATCTTCATCTTTGTCACTGTAGCCAGACTCAAAATATGTACTTGAATGGCTGTTGCATCAAGTAGTTATTATGGAATTGTAGAGCCTGGCAGTGAACTTCTTTTGTGTTGAACATTGAGAATTATGTGTTTACAAACACATTAGTAAATAAGAGTACAGGGGATATAGGATAGTGTTGGGAAACATTAAAGCCTCTTTTCATAAGGGAAGAGAGTGGTAATGAATGTTACTAATGGGTCATATTTTAAAAGTCAGGCAATTCTTGATTTGTAGTTACCTGTTGTATGGGAGTAAAACATAATTTCTGTGTGATAAAATTCCATTGTTCTGGACTTCAAATATATTTACTAAATACCTTTGTATTCTTACATTTGATCTACTTTTACTATACATTTTAAATATCTCATATCAAATGTCATTAGTAAATGCCAAAGGCTTTAGGTACTTTTTTTCATGATCTTGTATTAATGAATAACTATCACACCACTCTAATTCTTGAAATTAAGTTATAGTATGCTATACACATGCTTTATCTGTTACAAAGCTAACCAGCTAAAAATACTGTTAAACTTGCCAAAAAACTTGTAATTTGTAGCTGTGAAATCTTTTTTAAAACTCCTGTTTATGTTTAGGAAAGTGCTGGACAGCTGGAAATAAGAGCTCTTTCTCTACTTTATAAGTAAGTTATGTCCCCTTTGCAACTGGGAGAGTGTGTTTCTGTGAGGTTTTTGTTAAAGTTCCTTTAGGATTGGGGAAATTGGAGATGCATGTTGATGCTGTAAAGTGTTTTCAAAGCCACTTAGTTGGTGTCGTTTTAGGGGTGGAGAAACTTGGTACAGATACTGTCCTTACTACCCGCATTTGTGTGTATTTGTATGGAAGAATAAGGGACTTTTAAGGACTACTGGTGTTTTCTGTAGGAGTGTTAACTTCATTCCTCTGCCATGCATTCTTAGTGAGGCAGTAACTTCCAGTATGCTAGAGATTGGTTTGGGGAGGAACAAAATCTCAGATACTGTATTCCAGTGAGTTTTTGTGTCCCTAAATTACCACATACATGAACAGATACCTCTATGGCACTAAACTTCTGTGGGGAAAGTAACAAAAAATTCTTAACAGACTCCTTAACACACTGCTTTCGGTTTCTAAAACTAAAAACAGCGTTGTAGAAAGCTGTACAAGTTTGAGAAATAAGCATATAGTACAGTATAGAGGGTAGTGGAAATCTTGTTAATTTGAAGAATATGTTTAGAGACACCTTCACAGTGTGGTGAGATGGTGGTAGAATCGGAATCATCTTACTGATTTGTAGTCTGCTCATTTCCCATTAAGTCAAGAAGTATAGGCAGATATTGGGCAGATATCTAATCATTTGTCTATTTTTAAATCAGAAGTAAACTTTTTTTTTGCAGTTCCAGGGATTGAACTTAGAACCCTGTGCTTGCCAGGCAAACACTTATTCTACTTGGTGTCTCACTGGCCCCTCAACTTCTTTTTATTTTCCTTTGGCAGAACCGGGATTGAACTTGGGCCCTTGCACTTGTCAGGGAAGCGCTTATTCCACTGAGCCATCTCCCTGGCCCAAGAATTTTTTTTTTTGTACCAGGGATTAAACTCAGGACCCTGTGCTTGCCAGGCAAGCGCCTATTCTACTGAGCTATCTCCCTGACCCCTCAACTTCTAAATTGACCTGCTTCCTGTTTTTGTAAGTCCTTTGAGCTAAGAATTTACTAAAATTTTAGTAATTGAAGAACGTTTCATGGCGTGTGTAAATCATAAGAAATTTTGTCTGTAAGTAGAGCTTTGTTGGGAACACAGCCATGTGTATTCATGTGTGTATAGTCTGTGGGCTGCTTTCATGCCACAAAAACTAAGTTGAATAAACCATATGGCATTCAAAAACTGAAATTTTTGCCTTTTACTGTCCCCAGAATTGCTAAGGCCTGCGTTCTTTAAGGAGAGCTCCCACCGTACTCTACATCCATACAATTGGTAGATAGATAAGATGTATTTGGAAAATTTCATGAAATTGTAGTTTGCCTTGGTGTAAATCTTTTAGCTTCCATTATTTTAAAACCAAGTAGTAAGCTGAACATGTGAATCATTTTATACGAGTAATTAGTTTAAAAGCACAGATACGTGTTCTTGTATTTTTACATATGCTGAATCATCTCTTTCCATGTTTGTTTTCTATCCATGTAGGCGGGACTTCATTCTTTATCGTCATCCTGGAAAGCCACCAATTTACATCACAGATAATGGCTATAAAGACAAGGTAAGAATATGAGAAAATGTTGAATAAAATAGAATTGTTCTGCTGTCTTGCCAAGATAATTAAAAAGTAATCTTTTAAATTAATTAATGAAAAAGTCAACGTGATCTATTTTTTTTCTTGTATTTAGTATAGGGTCTACAGGGTCTTACTATGTAGATCCGACTCATAGTGATTCTCCTGTTTTTAGCCTCCCAAGTACTGGGATTACAGACACACCACCATGTCCATTGTCAATCACTGTCTCAGCATGCCCCAGGGGTGGGCCAGCATGTAATGCCCGACACTGAGCTCTGCCTAAGCAGGCACTTTAGTCTGTTGAGCTATCAGGCTAGCTCTAGTCAATGTGATGTAAATGACAAAATTCTATAGCATCAGTTCTTTCCTTACCAATCCATAATCTTGAGTGGTATAAATTTGGCTGCTATTGTTATTACTCTTTCATAATAGAAAACAAGTGAAGCTAGCCAGGCTGATAGCACATGCCTGTAGTCCCAGCTCACTCTAGAGACTTAAAATCTGAAGATTCCAAGTTCAAGCTCATCTTGGCCAACTTCTGAGTCCATGTCTCAATAAAACATTTAAAAAGGGTTAAGAATGTAGAATGAAAACAAAAAGCAAGTGAAAATAAAAAATTTGAAGCTAGGTAATCAGTGATTAAAGTTACTTTCTATTTGTATTGTCTTCCTCCCTTGCTGTACCATGTTTCCATGTAGTCTTGACTTTTGTATTTTATGTTCCTTTGTACTTGTAATGTCTGTTCTGAAACCTTTCGAAGTCCCTTTTTATTCTTGTAGCCCATTGCCAAGTGCATTAATTATATTATCACATTATATTTGCATCCATGCCCATTTTCTCATTAGTTTGGAAGTGTCTGAGAGCAGGGACAAGGTTCTGTGTAGTAAAGTGCTTGGACAACAGTATGAGGTGGTTTTGTTAATGTGGAACGACTCAGTGTATAATCTCCCTTTTTTTCAGTGTATATTTGAAATGTTCTTAAGAAAAGATATTTTGGGCCGGGGAGATGGCTTAGTAGAATAAGTGCTTCCTTGGCAAGTGCAAAGGTCTGAGTTCAACCCGCAGTCCACTAAAAAAAAAAAAAAAAAGAAAAAAAGAAAAGGTTTCCCTAGAGCATTTGGTTAGCAAATACAGGACTACCCAATACTTGGGTCTTAATTCATACCATGGGGCACAATTCGTGGAACATGTTAATCATGGTAAAGGCAACACTAGATACTGGGAGAACTCTTAGGTTATTGTTACAGTAATATAGGCAAAAGACCTAAGGTAAGAAAATACAAGGAATAGAGAATACTTGAGTAAGTGGTGACTTAAAGGATACACATAAATTGGAGCACTATTGCTCAGTAAACATTAAGCCCATAGAGGTGTATTTCTGAGCTTTAAGGATGCAAAAGTGATTATATTTAAATATTTGTCTTCAGAGAGCTTAAGGGGCTATGAAGACAGTATAGAAATAATTAAAACAACGTGATAAGTTTTATAATAGTATGTATAAGAAGCATAAAAGAAAACCCTTATCTGCTTGAGGTTTAGAAAGCTTCATAGTGAGAGTGACTCCTAGAAAAGGGGTTTAATCACATATGAGAAGCAATGCTAAAAAGATGGGCTTTATATAAAGAGGGAGTAGAATAGGCCATGCCGAAAGTTTGGCTTTTCGTTCTAGTAGTCAATTGGTACTTTATCCAGCATTTTGTTATGAAGATTTTTTTTTGGTTGTGGGGATCAAAGTACATTGTACTTGCCAAGCAGAAGCTTAAACCACTGAGCTAACTACCCTGGCCCTGTTAGGAAGGTTTTCAAACATACTAATTAAAAGAATTTTACGTTGAACATTTGTATGTTATCTACCGCCACCTAGAGTCAATATTTTGGTATCCTTTTATTAATTACCCATCCCTCTATCCATTTTCCAGTCCATTTTGATCTATTGTAAATTCACACATCAGTACACTTAATACCAGTTGTATTTTAGCAATTGTTTAGAACAGTGACTCATATAGTGAACATCCACACAGCTACCTCTTACTTCCTGTAGTTATGCAGTTCTGGTCATAAGTAATTCTTGAAAGATAGTTTTTACCTAGATGAGAGTGGGATGGGGATGGTTTTGAGATCAAACACATTACATTTATTGAGTACTTTATTTCCATTATTACATTGTACAGCTATCATACAGGATCAACTAGATGGTCCTGTCTGAGGGTTATGGGAGACAGTGGCATCCAAAGTGTATTGCATATGGTCACTGGAAAGACTACCACATAAAGACAGGTTGTTGGGAATGGAAGCAGGCTTTTTAGTGCTAGTCTCAGGATATTCAGCTTTGACTTCAATTCAGAATGCAGGGAAATGTGAAGTTGTCTAATCAAATTGATCTCAAGCATTTGGTCCTCTTTTAACATAGACAAAATCAACTCACCGTGTTTATTTACCAGTACACTTTAGATTCATTCCCTCTCAGTTTATGGGTCTTTGATAATTATAACGTTCAAATTCTTCTGAAAGCTAAAAGTAAGTGATTGTGCACCAAGCAGACGAAACAAGGCCTTGGCTCAGTGTCTTTTAATGTCTCTGCTAATATTTTGTGTATGTGTGTGCTGAAGGATTTTTACTCTGTTTAGAATTGTGGAGTGATAAATTTAAACTCAAAAGTATATGTTAAGAGATTATTCGTAGACTATTTCTTGGTGTGGTGCTACAGACTGAACACTGATCTGCTAATGTTTGAAACATGTCAGAAATCACTCATTCACCCCATATTGCCATTTTGGCTTTGAACACAACCACTTTGTCTGCTGCTTGGACACAATTATTATTCTCCCTTGAAGTAACACAGTAAATTCATTAAGCAGGTTGACTATGTCACACAAGTACCAAGCTTTACACCCATTCTGTGCCACTGAAATTGCTGGCTCTGGTAGTTTTTCCAAAAGAAATCTCTAGAATGGCTCTAGTAACTGAAAAACTCAGGCCAGGGATCTGCTTTTAGGTCATCTCACTTCCTTATGGAAGAAGAGGTACTGCATCCATCTCACAGAATGCAATGAGCAGATAACAGTTAATTCACATACTTTAACGTGGTTGATAATTTTAATTACATCCTGTGACATCATAAGTTCAGGTAATGTTCTTGGCTAGCTAGCATTTCTCTGGATGGTACAGTGTGTAAACTCATTCAGAAGCAATCTCTTTGACATAAGAGAAACTAGAAAGCCTTCAACCACTTTGCCCAAGCATATACTGATCCCAAATGTCCAATTCAGTTTCCTGTATATTTAGTTATTCAAAGACTGGAATCATTCTGTGCCTGTCATGTTGATTGGCAGCAAAAGTGCACATTGGGTATCTTTATCCACATCCCCCTGGAAAAATACATCAGATGAAAACAAGCATTGCTGCCTTGTTTTTCAAGGTTGGTGGACTCCTTAACTTGGTTTGTATACCAGTGTGACTCATTCATCATCTCATAACAGTTGTTCTTCCAGTGTCCTTGCTATTTTATTTATCTAGTTAGTGTTCTATAGCCTCCTAGAAGTTCATTACAAATGACCTCAGCAGCAGGCAACATCAGAATTTTGCCATTTGTAAAGGACTTATTAACTTCAATAATGCAGTTTGCCACTGAGAATACTGTGCAGTCACATTTGATGATATGGCAGCTTTCAATAATTGCTTTTAGTTTTTATGTTCATGACTTTTTTTTCACTTTGGAAAACTTCAAAGACCTGTTTTTTAATGCCTGATTGTGGTACTTGATCTCTCCTTTTGATGAAATAATTTTGAAGGCTTTGTTTTGATAGTTGTCACTATCCATTTCACAAAATGGTATTGGAAAATGTGAGTCACCATTTCAGTGAATATGTAATTTAAGTAGAACTGTTTTTTTTTTGTTTTTTTTGCGGTACCTGGAATTGAACTCAGGACCCTGCACTTGCCAGACAAGCACTTATTCTACTGAGCTATCTTTCTGGCCAAATTGTCTTTAAATGAAGGTGTCATTTTGTTGGCAGTAGTTTCTATTGTCTTGTTACTGTCTCTGGTGATGTTTATCTTTTACTCACTTTGACTAGATTACTTTATACATTTATCAAAACTGTGGGACAACACACAATATGGAAAAGAGGTATAGGTAGAAATAGTAGATAAAATAGGTGGGCCATTTGCAGATTGAGGTTACTATCAGATTCTGGTTTACAGTATGGAACCAGATGTACAATTGAATTGCCACTATAAAGCCTGCCACCAAGTATGACTTAAATGTCCCTTTTCCCTCACTGATAGGTTTTAACATGAGTTTGCAAGAGGTTTTATTCTGGTCTCTGTGCATTTAAAGTTCTCAGCTAATGCTAATTTGTGTTTGCAGCTGCTTACCTCTGCTAACATCATTTCCTCAGCTCCACTTCAGATCATCAGGCATTATATTCTCAAAAGGGGTTTGCAACTTTGTTCCCTCACATTGGTAGTTCACAGCAGAGTTTGCACTCCTATGAGGAACTCAATCTTCCACTGTTCTGACAAGAGGCACAATTCAGTTGCACACGCAGTGTGGAGTACCTGTACATAAAGATGAAGCTTCACATGTTCACTTGTTACTTCTTGCTGTGCACCCCAGTATCTAACAGGCCATAGTCCAATAACTCTCTATCACTTGGGAATAGAGAAATTGTAGGGTCTCATTTTTTTTCCGTTTTAAGAACTGCTTATTCATCAGTTTTGGTTAGCTGCTCTTTATTTCATAGAAACAGATTGTAGTTTATTAACCTTTCTTAGTTGGAGTTCTCAGCCCCAAAACATAAAGGACTTCTTTGCTCAAAATCTGCTCATTGTTTTTTAGGGTAATCAATTTTCTTAAATGCAGATGCCCTTTGTAGGTAAAACTTATTCTTAAAATTATACTTTTAACTACTTTAAACTTGATCTGAGTGCTCTGAAGTAAACAAAGTTGAATTTTTTACTTTGAAAAAAGACTAGAGTGAATGAGTGAGGTAGCACAAATCTGTCATATCAGAACTCTTAAGCCTGAGGCAGGATTGCATCAAGTTCCAGGCCAGACTGTGCTATAAACCAAGAGCTTGTCTGAAAAAAAGGTCAGGGAAAAATAATACTGGGATCAGAGAACTTGAATTTTTTTCCAGAACCAGGGATTGAACTCAGGCCCTTATGCTTGCCAGGGAAGTACTTATTCTACTAAGATATCTCCCTAGCCCCTTAAAATATTTTTTGGTAGCAACATCTTACATAGATCTCAGAATCTTTTTCAGTACCTCAGATCACTGATATATCAGAGATAGCTTCAAAATAAATTTCAATCACATAAGATTATATATTTCACAGTTTTTTTTGAATGAATTCAAAAAGATTTTAAACAGGTGCCTTCACACCAAGCCTTTGACTTAAGAAGCATGGCCTTTTAGTTTTTTTTTATTTAAAAGGCTAAGGATTGAAGGAATCAATCATCTAAGAAGTTAATCCTCTGTTTTTGTAACCATCTGACTAATTTATTAAGAAGGTCTGTATCAATATCCAACCTATGTAGTGTATTGATAAATTTCTATTTAGTTTAATAGCTGCTTGAATAAACTGCTTTAAAATGAACTTCCTTTCCACCCTTCATGTGAGTTGGGGATATTTGATGTTAAGAATGTAACTTTTCTGTTAATATTTAATAACTAAATTAAATATAGATGTTTGCATGTTAATGCAGATTTGTAAGTCAGAACGTTTTTGGTGTATTCAGGTAACGTGATTGAGGTTCACAGTATAACTTTGGTAGTGATTTTCATCTTAGAATTTAAAAGTCATTGCCAAGAAAATGTCATAATGAGATGTAACTTGTGTTTACTTAGGTTAATTTTTAAATCATTTAAAATGATAAATTATTGTTACTGCTTACCAAATTTTTATTTATTACCGTAATTTTGTGATTATAAGACATATAACATTAATTTTTCTGTTTTTCTCTAGATTTTACTCTGCTGTTCAAGTAATGGTCATTATGATTCTGTGTATTCAAAACAATTTCAGTCACATGCAGCAATGTGTCAGGGTATGTGAAAGTTTTGTAAATATTTTTGTTTGATTTCAGATGATTTCTTGTCAGTTTTTAATTTGAGAGACTCAATAAATACAGCTCTTTTAAAGCCTTCTTGATACTTAAGAGGATTTGTATGTTGTGTTATGACCACTTTTGAATTGTTAAAAATGTAAGTCTTGGGGGCCAAGGAGATTACCCGGTTCTGCCAAAGAAATAAAAGTCTTACCAATAGTGGTTCTGTCCTTTTTTTCATACTTTAGCTATATTATATGAGGTTCTCTACAAAAATGTGTTTGCTGTGGATGAAGAAGCATTGAACACTGCAGTTTACTTGTTTCGAACTGGTTCTAAGAAGAAGAAAAACAGTGCTGTGGCTGAAAGTGAGGATGCCAATATTGATGACATCACTTCAACTCAGGACAGGTAATAAAGGGAAAGGGAATGTTTACATGATAATTATATTTATGTGTATCATCATTTGAGTATGGAAGGGGCCCAGCAAGCTTATTATTTTTATTACTTGCACATACATACATATAAAATATAAGAGGAGTATATGTTTTTTAATGAAGGGTGAGCAGTTATGCCAAAAATAGACTTTGTGGGTTATGTTCATTGTGATCCATTTTTTATTGCTAGAAGTGACTTTCCAGTTATGTAATTTTATGATTCTCAATCTTTTGATTTGTACAAATTACTCAAGAGTGCTTGTTGAAAGGGCAGATCTCTGGGTCTACCTTCATGAAATTTGAGGGCAAAATGAAGCAAGAGCTCTGCTTTTCAAAGAGCCCTGATTTAAGTATGCTGGTATAGGTAGGCTACCGAGCATACCTTGAGAAGAAACTGAATCTAGGCATGATTTTTGAAATGCTAACTCACGCAGTTAGTAGAAATCCCTCAGGCTAAGATAGGAGGGTTGGAGCTTTTGAATGTCTGTCCTTTGGTATGCCTTTTAGTTGTGTACCTATAGATCTAATTGAAAATTTGGGATTTTATTTTTAATAAAGTTGGTGTTGTGTTGCCTTGTATGGCTTACTTCCTGCTCCATATTCCTTGTTCTGTCAGAAACTGATACAGGTTTTGTGCCAAATAGATATTGTTCTGTGATAGTCTTGCAGTTCTAGTTCTTTGATATTTAATACTTGCAACTTTATTTTTGCTTGAAGATAAAATTTTTTAAAGTAATTTGGATTATCAAGGGTTGCATTCACATATCAGGGTAAAAATTTCTTCATTCTTTACTGATCACTTAAGGGCTTTAGGCTTATGGAAACCAGTAGTATGAAGTCAAAGTATATTAGTCATCTAGTGCTGTATATTATTACAAACTTAGCAGCTTAAAACAGCACACTTTTCTTACAATTTATGTAGGTTAAGTGTGTATGAATGGCTTAACTCTTGAGGGTCACAGACTGTAATGAATGTTTCCCAGACCTGAGTCTTAACTGGAGCTTTGGGAAAAGATAAACCACTACCATGGTTCTTGGTACCATTTGGTTTCTTCCAGTTGTGGGACTCAGAGCTTCAGGTTTTTGTTGGTACTTAGTGAGCTCTCATCTCCTTTCACACTGGGCTGGTGACTGTGGCTGCTTATTGCCTTGTAGGCAGCTGAGGAAAGAGACCAGGAAGATGAGTGTTTCGTTCTTTCATAGTTTAATTGCCTAAGCCCTGTCTTGAGTAGAAGCAGACTTCGAGAGGAGAATCACACAAGGGTGTGAACACTAGGAAATAGAATCAGAGTATCTCAAAAGTGTACCTTTACAGACTATAATCTGCTAAATAAGTGTATTGTAGCACCAACTTATAAAATGAAAGCATAATGCAGATATTGAAGTAAAAGGTTTATTTGCCTTAGTTTTAAAATTACCTACTTCACCACTAGGTTGTAGTATGGTCCTTACACATGAGACACGGAACTGCAACATCTGTATACAGCTTTTAGATTATAAAGCTTTTGGAATTAGATCTCACTAATTCTTTTCGATTAGGACTGAAGGGCGTGGTGCTGCCTGCAGTATTCGGAATGTACCAGAGAACTTTAATCAAGAAATGGAAGAATGGAAGGTTTGATATTTTCTTTTTCTTTTTTTTGGCTGAACCAGGGATTGAACTCAGGCCCTTGTGCTTGCCAGGGAAGCACTTATCCCACTGAGCCATCTCCCCGGCCTGAGGTTTGATATTTTCTAAAGCAAAGAACTTCCATACTGTTGGCTTGCAGCATTATAAAGATAGTTAAGATCAGAGTGGTCCATTGTATATTATGTGGAACAAGAGGAAGAATTGATCATGTTTTTCTTTGTAGAAGTTATGTGTATTAAAAATATAAAATATGTGCTTCATTTTCTCTAAATTCTTGTTATGGAATTGAGATTTTTCAAAACAAAGTGCAGGACCTGCCATTTAGCTCAGTTTTTTAAGCACTTGCTCATGCAAATGCAGTCAGGCACAGGGTACCATGGTTGGATACTCCCCTCCACCTGCCTTACCAGATCTGCCCTTAAGGCAGCCTGAGCCAGCCAAAAAAAAAAAAAAATTCTCAAAATGAAGTGCATACTAGGGATGTTCCAGAAGCTTTTGTATTCAAGTTAAAATAGTATTGCAAACCAAATATTAATTTTTCATCACTCTTTATATCCTATTTGTTTTAATTAAAGAATATAATGCTTATTGTCCTATTCAAAGAAAATAGGTGCTAATCTTAGACTTTGGAAGAATGTTTTGCCATCTGTATAGGCCTAAAGTGAAGTAGCCCTTCAGCTTGAGACCAAGTAGATAGAACAAATGTTATTACAACAAAAATACACTCTCTGTGTGTGTCAAGTGCTGGTGACTATGAAACTATATTCAATATGATGAAGTTCTAGAAAAGTGAAAGAAAGCTTGTTCTTTTGGTAATTATAATACAATTTGATTAAAATAAGCTTTTAAAAAATAGTTAAAAATCTTTATTTGGTACAGGGTCTTGCTACATACATCAGTCCCCAGAGCTACGATTATAGGCATGGGCCACCATGCCTGGTTTTGGGGACTAGCATGCTGCCACAGCATGTCGTAGCAGGCATCAAACCTATGTCCTTGCACATGCCAGGCAGGTGCTTAGACCACTGAGCTATCTCCCCAGCTCAAACTGAGCTTTTCAGATATTTTCTTGTGCCTATCAAGATAATATTTGTTACATAAATGACAGTTTTTAATCTTGGGTTATTATAACATTAGTTTATGTGTCTTTGTATTTTCCTTTAGTTTCCTGATGTTTACATATATAGTAAAATTTATTTTGCTTTTTCTTACTTTAATAAAGAGTGTAAGAGAGGCATATACGGTGATGCTTTGGTTGTTGAATATCTCTGAACTCAAACCTTTCACCACTCAGCAAAGGTTGAAAAAACTCTGCTCAGTGTTTATAACTGCCTGACAGTTGAACAAAAAAATATGACATGAAAAAACAGGCAACGAGTGAGCCATACATCGTATCTTGGCAGGGAGACAAAAGGATGACACTTTAGAGTCTTAGCACTGCTCTTGCCCAGATAATACCTAGTGCTTGTGTTAATGTATTAAAGAATTGTGCTTTATTTGTGTAAAATAGCATAACCATGGCTCCTACAAGAGTGATACCAGCAGTGAAGCTAAGAGAAAAACTGTGAGAACAATGACAAAATTGAAAAATTTGTTGTGAAATTTTTTTAATGCCCTGGAAAAATGAAATGTAATTTTATGTGTATAATTGTTGAGCCCAGAACAAATCATTATTTTTTCTGAGGAAAATATGTTCAATTCTCTTGATATCTGAACACATTGAAATGATTTGAGTTTGACAACTTAGTAGCACTACACCTTAATTTTTCCTTCTTTATAAAAGGAAGACTTACACTGAGGATAGTAAGTTTTTGGCGTGACTTTTTTTTTTTTTTTTTTAGTCTCCAGAAAATAAATCAAAGATGGTCTTACCCTATAAAGTGCTCAAAGCCCTGGATCCAGAAATCTATCGTAATGTAGAATTTGATGTTTGGTTGGACAGCAGAAAAGGTATGTAATATGAACAGGATATTTTGGAATCCTTCAGAGCTGAAAGAATAGTTTTATAAACTGTTGACTGTGTGAAACATTTTCAACATTTAAATAATAGCCTTTTTATCTTGTCACGTATAATTTAAATGTGGAGTAAGAAACAAATATGATTAGAAATGGGGACCCTGATGCTTATTTGGGATTTTAGTTTTGCAAGGCTGTGTAGAGATAGCCTGTAGATATCCTTGAGAATATCAAACGTTAAGTTTCAAGACTATCCTCATTAATAAATAGGTCAGGCCTGTGGACCAGATCTGATTCTTCCATTTCATTTTGCTTCGTCCATGAGCTAAGAATGATCTTTACATTTTTAAATGGCAGGAAAAAATTTTTAAAAAGCACATGAAATTATGCAAAATTTGAGTTTCAGTTTTCACAAATGCAGTTTTATAATGGAGTTAGTAATTTTGATTAAATAGCCCACTGAATCTAATACTTACTACCTGGCTCTATGCACAAAAAATGTGTCAGTTCTTAATATTGTTTATCACTTGGTATATGATAACTAAATTGATTAAACTAGGTCTTAAAATACTGTCTTTGGGCCAGGGATATAGCTCAGCATTATAGCGCCTGCCTGGTAAGTGCAAGGTTTCTGAGTTCAGTTTCCATTGCAAAAAACCTATCTTTAACATGTTCCCACCATTTTGACTCAAAGGTGGCACATGCTTGCATGACTGACTGTCCATAAGGCAGCTTATACCACCAGTGGTACATGCTACATGCATGAACATCCTTTTGGGTGGCTTAGAAACACCACTGTGGTGGTTCAAAGCTGTAGTATGAATTATGGCTCATTGTGAAGTATTAAATGTTTTATATTCAACTCCTTGCACCTCAGTGAACCTTGAGGTAGGGCGAGGTTAAGACCTTGTATAATATAGCAAATTGCTTAAAAATAAGTTTCTTGGGGCTGGCCAAATAGCTTTGGGGACTAAAGTGTCTGTTTAGGTAGAGTGCATCAGCCAGCTTCGATCCCCGGCCTGCCATGCCATCCCTGCCTATGGGGTGCACTGAGACAGCAATTGAGACTGGGTGTGGTGGCGTGTGCCTGTAATCTCAGCACTTGGGAGACTGAAAACAGGATCACTATGAGCCAAATCTATGCAGTGAAACCCTGTAGACCCTGTCCTAAATATGTTAAAAAAAATAGGTTTCTTGGAAGAAGCTGCATAGTGTTATTGTACAGTTGTAGCATTTGACCAACACTATAATCACAAAATCCTGATTTCTACCTGTTCGTTTTTTAAAGTACAAAACTGTTTGGTAAATTTTGGTCCTTTGGTTCTTTCTCCCCAGATTTTAACTTAAAGGGAAGTATTGTCAAAAGCACTGTAGTAAAAGTAAGTTGAGAAATTGAATAATATAACATAGGAAAGGAGCCAATTTGATTGAGCTTCAGTCTTCCTTTTCTTTTAATAGAACTTCGAAAATCTGATTACATGGAGTATGCTGGGAGACAGTATTATTTAGGAGACAAATGTCAGGTTAGTTCCTTTAAAGAATAATTTATTTTTCCAAGATGATAACTAAGTCAATTAAACTAGATCTTAAAGTACTGTCTTTCAGATAATAAGCCTTTAACTTGTTCTTGTCATCTGGAACCACAAGTAGTATGTGTTTGCATGACCGTCTGTCCTGGAAAGGGGGTCTCATTAAAAGAAGCTGAAAAAAAACTTAATCACAAAATCCTAGAAATTTTTTAATGTTAAGTTTTAGTTTAGCTTTGTTATGATTAAGATTTTTGGACACCATATCCACAAGACAGTCTCTTACATTGCTGTTCTTTTGTTTTTACCTGTCCTGCTATTGTTGTGTATTTTATCAGTTTCTGCTGAACGGCTTTTCTGGTGCAGGGAGTTTTTCTTGCCCACTTTCCGCCTGGTTCTTTACACCCCACTGCACTTCCTTCAGGTGCATTCCATGACTTCAGGGAAGTGGGGAGGCCTCTCAGATTTTGTGTTTGTTGTTTTTTCTCCTTAGTAGTAGAACTTGATATTTTCAACTTTGGGGAAAAAACTCAAATGTGGGGTTTTCAGTAAAAATATATACATAATTCTTGTACTGTATGTGCCTCTTCCATTCACCTAAAATGGTAGTGTTGATTGCAGTCACTTGAAAGAAGTAGACATTTCACTCCATTTGGGGAAAAGTGATTATTTTTGTTTGGCAGAAGCCAGCTGTCAGTGTACTTAATACTAGATATATTACTGTTTTTATCCTGTCCTTCAGGTTCGCTTGGAATCAGATGGAAGATACTATAATGCTCATATCCAAGAAGTTGGAAATGACAGTGATTCAGTAACAGTTTTCATTGAAGAATTGGCAGAAAAGTAAGAATATAAGAACTTTTTAAATTATTAAAATCATTGCCTCTCTGGTACCTTTTCCTAGTATTGAGAATTATTAGCATGCTGGAAAAAGAATCAGTCATGTTTGGTACTCGCCTATTATATTAAATTATAAAAGCATTGTTGAAGTGTGAAGTATTAATGTAGGTAACGAGAATAAAACTTTCTAAATTTCAGTCAGTAGCTAATTTTTAGAAACATTAAGTTAAGAACAATAAACTGTTTATGCACCTGAAAAAATGGCTTGTTGGCCATTACCAAGGTAAGCTAATCTAGTATTTTTCAGACCTTCTGGAGGACACAGATTGAGTCCAAACCCCAAAGTTTGTGATTCAGTCATTCTGGAGTAGGGCCCAAGAATTTGAATTTCTTCTTCTTCTTTTTTTTTTTTTGTGGAACTGGGGATTGAACTCAGGTCCTTGTGCTTACCAGGGAAGTGGTTATACTACTGAGCCATTCTCTTTGGCCTCAAGAATTTAAATTTCTAATGTTTGCCAGGTGTTGGTAATGCTGTTATTCTACCTTAAGAAGACTATGCTGTCTATTGACCAAAAATTCTCAGTAGTTAAAAAAGTGCTTTTCTTATTTATGTAACATGTCTACTCTGAGTCAAATAAAGGGAGACCCAATGCAATATTTTATGTTGACATATCCTTCCATGGTCCTAGGCAGAAATAAAAGTAGAGCATGACAAGCCAGTTGCTGCTCCTTAAAGCATCTTGTTTTATTTGCTAAAGTATGTTGTTTATGTAGCTAAGCCTGATGTCAATGGAGTGGAGGAAGTATGACCCTCCTCTGTGGAAGGACAGCAAATGTGTATGAACTGGTAGAGTCGGTTACAAACTTTTATTCTGCATATGTGATAGATACTACAAATAGCTGTGAAACTATACAAACTACTCTTAAATTTTCCAGCCTAACAACAGAAAACCTAAAGAGGAAAGTCAGTGCCAATATATTTAAATAATATATACTTGAAAATGAAGCAGAAGGAGGTAGGATATGTACTGAATGACATATAAATCTGTGTAATAATGGATTTATGATGGTACCTTTAACTTTAAGGCATGTTGTTCCACTGGCTAACTTAAAAGCAGTTAGTCAGCTGGTGTCTGTTCCTACCTGGAATACTGTCCGCAGTCGGAAAGGAAGAGGTTACCAGAAAATGTCTCCAGCCTATGTCTCCGAAATGGGTTTGTATGCTAAAGACTTTTTAGTTTTCCCTTTTTGTGGTGCCCTCTTAATGTATTGTTGCAGAGTAGTGTGGTTGGTAGGGGACTATCTTATGCCATTTAGAATAATTCCTCGTTTTTTTACCCATTACATGCCAGTAGCACTCTACCTAGTTCTGACAACCAAATTTGTCTTCAAAAACTACAAATTGTATCCTGCTGAGAGGGTGTGATCAATCCCTGATTGAGAAAGTACAGTTCTCAGTGACTTTGTTAATTTATAGTGATAGGACATTTTAGTCTAAAATTTGAGGGGGAAATATTTTTTCAAGGAACAAGAAAGGTACCTCATAGGAACAGCCAGGGATAACTTTTTGAAGACTAGTTATGTGCGTGATTAGGTAACTCAATGTTGTAATGACCAAAACTGTCTATATTAAAGAAAGTACTAAAATACCTATTAATTACAACAATTAGCTGCTGGTTTTACCCTCGCAAATGTAAGATCTAGTACAACTTTAAAAAATACGGAAATTCTCTCCCTGTGGTTATTTGGTTCCTAAGAAAAGTATTTGAGAAGGGAATGTGAGGACACTAGACACTTTGCTTTGGTCATAAATCTTACTTGTTATTTGTTTGCCTGAAAGCTATGCCAGAGATGGACATGAAACAGCGGAAGAAGATGTTTAAGAAAGTTCGAGGGAAAGAGGGTTATATGACAGTGGCTAATAGAAGAGACCCCCTTTCTCCACCCAACCTTCAACGCAGTATGCGTTATGGTTATGACCCTCCACTGCACTACTCTCAGACAGCTGACAATGTTATGTGCAATAAACAGTTTTATGTTCAACATTCATCTCATAGACAAGGCCGAGGATTTGGGATGCCCAGGTAAAATTTAATTGACTTTCATAATTGTGTTTTTGCTTAGAATTAGAAATAATTCCTAGGCAGAATTGTAGGAGGATTAAATATTTCATGAGTTTAAATGTCTTTTGTATTATATTTCTGAAGAGAGCATAGAAAACCTGATATGGTGGCACATGTCTATAATCCCAGCACTAGAGAGGCCAAGACAGGGAGGGTCTCTATGAATCTGACCTGTATAGTGAGACCCCATACTGAATAAGTAAATGATTAACAAAAATTTTAAACATAAAGAGTATAGAGCTGATGGATACTTAACATTATTGTCAAATTAATTCATTGGAAGATTTGTATTCTCACAGAATTAAGAGGTTTGTGAAGGAGGTGAAATGCTATGAAAATGTCCTTGTTATGTGACAGTATGTCCATTAACAATAGCATTAATATTTTGTTGAAAAGCAAAACTTTCTAGTTGGATGTTTTGAGAAAAGAATTTTGAGTGTATCAGGCTAAGGTGTTCTTTTTCTTTGTATTCTTAGGGGTTCATCTCGTTTTATCAATAGGCACATGTCAAATCCTAAAGTTGGTTTTTACTCTGAACCAGGTAATAGATACAGCCAGAATTTTGACAACTTTTCCTATAGACCTCGGTAAGTATGCAAGTCAGGAAAAGTGGGAGAGTTTATAGTTTCACTCCTGAGCAATGAAGATACGGGCTAATTTTTAAAATATCAATTTGAGATGTTTGAATTGCTGGAAATTGAAAACAAATTAATCGTATTTTATCATATTTCTTTTTATTTTCCAAAGTTCTTTCAAACGTAATAATCGCCAGATGCATTGTCTGAATAAGGAATATCAGGGCTTTGTCCCTGAGAATGGACAAATGCCCAGTGGCTCAGAAGAAGCTGTTAATTTTTATGAAGTTGAAGGAGATGAGACTGCTTATCCATCTTTACCTGTAAGTGGGTCAAAGCTTCACCCAAAGAGCTGGTTTTTTTTTTTTTTTCTTTTTCTGAAGGTAGTATATACATTTTAAAGTTTTGTTATGAAGAACTGAATACACTTCTTGGAAAACATGAGCTTTCATCGTTGACCTTTTAAAAGAGGAGAGAAGAGAAAAAATATCTCAGAGGAAAGGCTAGAGATAGATATCTTGCATATGTGTTTTACAGTTTTGTTTCTTTTATCATTAATTCTTTGTTTTTTTTTTTTTTATTCTAAAGTAGTTTAAAATATTTACTCAGAATACTTAGATTTCTCTTATAGCAGCAGTTCACAATGTTAGTCCAGTGGCATATATGCTGCCACAGGTTGTTTGTATCATTGATAGCTCTAAAAGGTTTTCCATCACTGGTCTAGTTTCAAAACATTCCTCTAACTTCTTGTCTTTGTCATAGAACCATGGTAGTCCCTCTGTGACAGTTCCTGCTACATCGGGATATTGTGTTCCAAGGCGAGGACATAACTCAGGAAAACAGAGCTCAAATTCAGAAGAGGGCAATAGCCAGAGCGACAATGGTGAGTCAGTGTCAAATATTTTGAAGGAAACCCTTTACGATACAATGTCTTTTATCTATTTAAGAAAATAATAGCCGGGCGTGGTGGCGCAGGCCTGTAATCCCAGCACTCTGGGAGGCTGAGGCAGGAGGATTGTTGTGAGTTCGAGACCAGCCTGAGCTACAAAGTGAGCTTAAGGCCAGCCTGAACTGCATAGTGAGACCCTGTCTCAAAAAGACAAAAAAAAAAAAAAAAAAAGAAAATAAAAAGACTTATAGGTTAGATTACCGTATTCGTACTATACAGTAAACCGAAATTTTGGTTTAGGGAGGTGTATGTTACTCTTTTGTTTTGAAAAACACATGAAAAAAAGTTTATGTCTCAGATGCTGGATTTTTGAAGATGTTTTGCTATTTCTCAAAAGAACAGACTTGTATTTTAGTAGACCACTATATTGTTAGCTTATTTTTAGCTCTCTGTGTAAGCTGTTAGTGAAGTTTGATTTGGTAAAATACCAGTACAGAAAACATCTGTTTCTTATTAGTAAGGTGCTATTCATAGCTGTCCTCATCATTTGTATACTTTAGGCTTTTTATGTGAATAACTTTTATTTTAAAAGAATGCTATATGTTCTTCAAAGTTGTATACTTGATCTATAAAGATTATTATTTATTGAATTCTATGTGCCATTCTAGTAATTTCATGTGTTCCTTACAAAAAGATGTAATATTTTATGTAAGGGAGAATTTGAGATCAAAGGTAAATTGTAAATGCCTGTGGTGACATGAATGGTGAGTAGCCAGAGATGCTATTTTTTTCTGGGTTATTGCAATGTAATCATAAGGTGTTTCAAATTCCAATTGATGTTGCAGATATTTTATTATCCTAAGAAATTAAATCCCCTGTATTGTCTCTGCTGCTATGTGTGGCAAATGCTATTTGCTTGTTCCTTACCTCTGAACATCATAAAAGCTGTGCAGAGATACCATTTTTGTAATAACTTTTTGAGATAAAATTTAGATAGGTTACCTACTTGAAACATACAGTCCAATATTTTTTAGTATATTCAAACTTAGATTTATCATCAGCTTTTTAGAAGGCATTTTTTTATTATCCCAAAGAAAAATTTCATACCTATTAACACCTATTGTTTGCCTCCAACTCCCTACCCCCAGCCTTTACCAATTATCAGGGTCTGCTGTCTATGGATTTGCCTATTGTGGACATTTCATGTGAATGGAGGCATACAATATGTGGTCTTTATATGACTGGCAAACTTCAGTTTGAGTGTAGAATTGTACTTACATACCTTTTACAGTTTTGTTGGTGCTTCATCCTTTAACCCAGCAGAATGGCATGCAGAACCCACTGTGGCCCTGTGTGCTTACTGCTATCTCCTAGAGCTTTCCTTGCTCAACATTTTTCTGGGGTGCAGTGGGGTCACTGACTTCTCAAAGGGTGCAGATGTGCCTTCCCCATACTCCTCTCTGGACCTTATCCTCCCCATGGATGGATCCTACACCTTTGATAAGAGTTGAACCTCAGTCTGTTTTACTACATGGGGTTTCTCTTTTGGTAGTGCCATGAGCTATCTAGTTTTAAATTGAGTCTCTGGTGGAGATTCATAGGTCAGTCTCATGTAATACAAAGTATTCAGAGCCCTTGAAGGTGGATATCCCACAGTGGGATCCCCTGTACCCCCCCAACTGAAGAATTTCCCTGGATCAGGTATGGGCAATACTGGGGACTATATATTCTATGTCTGTTTTCTTTACTCTGTGGCTTCTTTATCCTATGTAACTCCAGGAGACCAGAGAAGATCCAGGTTCTTGTTCCTGCTGTGATGAGTTACCACAGACTAGGTAGTTTGAAGTAGCAGAAGTAAAAAAATAATTAATTTTAAAAAGTTTTATTGCCTTTCACTATTGGGTACATTTACTTTTACCATTACTGGTAATACACATCTATTGAAGCAGTTCTGTATGATGGAGTAGTTTAAGGAGGTATAAGACATTCTGAATGACTTGGCTTTATTAAATTGTCCTGTTTTCATGTGATATTCTTTGTGCTACTTATGTAGAAGAAAATTGTTAAATCTTTCTAGGATTTTTTAAAAATTATATTTAGTACAGGGTCTATAGGATCTCACTACACAGATAAGACTCATAGTGATCCTCCTGTTTTCAGCCTCCCAAGCACTGGGATTATACGCGAGTGCCACGATGCCCACTGTCAATCTCAATCAATTGCTGTCTCAGTGTGCCCCAGGGATGGGGCTGGTATGGCACGCTGGGAATCAAACCACGGTCCCTGTGTCTGCCTAAGCAGGTGCTTTAATCCAATGAGCTATCTGGCTAGCCCTTTTCTAAGAATTTAATGGGAACAAAAAATGTAGAATGACACGGGAAAACTTTGCATGTGTGTGCATACATAGGTAAGGAGAAATTGACTTTATATATACAGCACTATGTGTAAAGGCTGAAAAACAGAAAAGCTTTGAGCTATCCCTTTATTGTTCCACTAAATTAACTATAGGTCATTGTCATTACTTTAGACACACCAGTTGAATGTTTGCTATATGTCATTATTATCCTAAGTTATTTTCACTTTGTAAAGCCTCTTCAAAGTCTTTGTGAACTAGGTACTGTTAACCTCTACTTTCTAGTGAAGAAATTGAAGCAGGAAGATTTGCCCAGTCATGTGCAAGCCATATTTCATAATCAAACCACCCATTGCCCTGGAAAAAATAGATGCTGCTGGGATTTTCACCTCTTCCTGAATTCTTAATTGGGTGAAAGGCCTTCTTAGGGGAAATATGTATTGTACTCAACTAACATTTGACTTTAATATGTGCTGACTAATAGGAAAATTCCAGTTACTTTGAATGATATGTGCATTTTTAAAAATACATTTTTATTTTTGGATGTATGTATTTTTAGTTTTCAAAATATGTCCATAAAAGTCACCTGTGTAAACTCTTTTGTCTTTTTTAGGAAGAAATGAAGAATACCTTTATCCTTCAGGTCAGTGGGACGTAGCTATAATCTGACATATATGTCATTGTTTATGGAATTTCAGGCTGTAAAATAATGCCCCATTTTTTAAATTTTACTTTGGCTATTTCTTATAGAGCCCGACTATGAAACTTCAGGTGTGTATAACACAACTGCATCTACAGCAAACATGGTAGGTATTTAATAATAGTAAACATTTTTGTAGGTAAATGGGTGCGACTAGAGATCATACTCATAAGTAAATCAGACCTGCATATGTAAATACCATATTGTCTTGCAAATGTAAGAATCTGAAAGAGTAAATAAAATCTTGAGATACTGTGAAAGAATCTGTTGAAAAGGATAAAAGAATGATGTAAAAAAGGTACATGTATGTATGTATTATTTACAGAATAGCTTGGATTATTGTACTGCTGATTTGTAGTGGTCTATGGAAAGGAGCATTTAATGCTTAAATTGTTTTTCTCCTTTTTAATGCTTTATAATTTTTTAACCAATCTTGCATACTTACATCTGGAAATTTGAACAACTACTTTGAAGACAGCAATATAGAATACAACAACCATTTTTGCTTAATGAAGTTCTGTATTTCTTTTTTTACTATATTTTTTATTTTATTTAAAAAAATAAATTGATAGTAAACATTGTTACAGACTGGGACTCTCTTCTAAAAACTGTATAAATAAATGTGTTTAGATAAAAGCACATGAGGTAACTAATGTAATTCCCATTCTGTAGATGAAATTGAAACTAGTTAAGATCATGCCCCTTTTATGAAATTTCAAGAGATACTCCTAATTTGTGTTGGTATAAGATGATCAAGAGGAAATTCAGACTTTAATGATGTTTTAGAGAATATTAGAATTTTTGTATCTGTCATAATGGATCCTAAATTGCACTAACTGTAACAAAAGTTGGCTTTTTGGTTATATTATATATCTAGTGGAGAGATCTGCAGGAGGACTCAGCTACTTTGGCTGATGTAGACTCCATCTCTGTAATTGACAAGACAAGAAATAAAAGGTGGTAAATTGCACATTGATTCTTACAGCTTTCACCAGAGGTGTCATTTGTTACTTCTCCATTTCACTGAGCCAGAGCAGGTTCCACTGAAGATGCTAACTTCTTTGTGCCTGAAAGACAAAAGATTGGAAATAATGTTGCAGTAAGAACTACATTCAATTTGATCTCAGTCCCATGGCCAGAAAACTGGATTTTTTCTTACCCTAAAGGAGGAAACCTAAAACTCATACTTAATATAATCAAACTCTAAGCCAGGATTCATTTGTCATATGTAGAGTTCTTTAATTTTTTCTTTTTGAGATAATGGTCTTGTTGTGCAGTTCAGGCTGGCCTTGAACTCACATTGTAGCTGGCCTTGAACTCTGCAGTGATCCTCCTGCATCAGCCTCCCGAGTGCTGGAATTATAGGACTGTGCCACCATGCACTGGGAGAACTCTTTATATTTGGTCTTTATATGTGGCTTCTCTTGATCTTGAGGCAGAAATCCTAAAATGCAGATTTCCCCCACCCCATCTTCAGATTTTCATTGGTAAAGTATTTGTAGCATTTCTCAGGTCGTTATGACCATATACTGTGAGGGTCCCCAAGCTATTCTCTGGCTTCTTGTTGTGTGGGGCTCTTGGTTACTCTTAGCACACTTTTTTGGCCATCTTTGAAGTAGGTATTAGAGACTAACCCTTCCTTGGTAACTGAAGTTTACTGTGTTTCTTAGAGATTGATGGATCCAAATTTGGTCTCCCTTTATATGAGTGGTTTTAGATCTGGCACGTGATTCTTTGGCTGTGATATTTAATTTTAAAGATGCTCTGCTTGATTTCTTGTGGTTTCACATAGTAATAGACAGCCAGTTCTTTTTTCAATGGATTTTGCTACATGGATTTGGTATAATTGCTTGCTTTTTTATGCTTGTGTTCTTTCTACATGATTGAAAGTACATTGGCCATTTCTGTAAGAGGCATACTTACCTGAGGTATTTTGTCCAAGTATGTAAGGATGTCACTGGGTAACATTTCCTTAGTAGTTGTTTCCTGTGTTGAATTCTTTTTTTTTTTTTTTTGGCGGAACCTGGGATTGAACTCAGGCCCTTGCCAGGGAAGTGCTTATTCTACTGAGCCATGTCCATAGCCCCTTGAATTCTTGCTTTGAGACATCTTCAGGCCCTCAGGAGTTTTAGTAGTTGATTTGTTCGTGCTAGGAAACTGAGTTCTGATTTTTATCTTCAATGTATTAACTTTATCATGTACGGTTGAGGTTGAAATAATTGCCTATTTAAGCCCCTGTATATAAAGATTCTTTATTCCCTTTCATTCCTGCATACAAACTACTAAATCTTTCCTACACAAGTCTTATCTGAAAAGACCTTTCTGTATTCTACTGATAGTAATCAAAACACAAATATAGGAGTAACTTTTGATTTGCTAAACCACTTCCCCTATCATGATCTTCCTAGTTAGGTTTTTGTTACAACAGCACCCTGCTTGGAACGTAGGCTATGCTTCACTAGCAGCCCACCAAAAGTTCTTACTAGTGTTACACATGTCTAGTGCTGGATAGAAGGTTTCTGTTCATCATAATCACTAAGGCTGGGCTGATGGACACATTTTTACAGTCATATTAACAAGGTGAAAGGAAGTGGAACATTTACTGTTAACACTTTTGCCCATATTTTACTGTCTATAAACAGTTCACGTGGCTATATCTCACTTCATATGGGGCCATGTATGTGGGAGATAAAACCTAGGTGTGCTTTGTGACTGAGCTACATGGTTGACCTTTTATCTGTTGAGACAGGTCTGAGTTGCTTAGCCTGGCTTCAAGCTTGCTACTGTACCAACTCAGCCTCCCAGATGGCTCGGATTATAGGCATATGCTACCACATCTATTTTGAACTCAAATATTTGTGAAAAGGCTTGACTAATTCAGTTATTCTGTATTATCTTGTCATTAATCTTTTCTCATTAGTCTTAATCTTAGCTTTATGTGCTAAATTTTTGTTTTTATTGTTAAGCTAATATATGTTAGGAGAAAATGAAACATAGGTAATTCTTCCCCCCTCTTTCTGCTTCCCTTTCATTTCCTCTCTTCCTCTTCACCACCACTATTGTCATATCCCATGTTTTTTTAATACCTCTTGATATATCCATCCAAATAAAAAGATAAGTAGTAATGTCAGCAATAGAGAAAGGAAAGAGTGAATGTTTACTTCTGTCATTTTAATTTTTCTTACATATTCCTTTTTCTCTGAATTTATTTTACACATACCTCAAATAGCTTTCAGTCTTCATGATATGTTCTACTTCCACCCCTAGTACATTTTTGCTGCTATGTTATTTCTTGCCACAACATCATCTCATACTTCAGTCTGAGCCTTTAAAATTTCCATATTCACAAATACAAGGTCTTGAACCGTTAGGGAATGGTATTTTGGTCCTACTACATCTGTTACATCCCTTTTATAGAATATACCCAAACAACCTGTTAACCCACTGTTCTCCCTATCTATATAGCTTCATGTAGATGGCACTCTTGTAGCAAAATTATTGTTGGTTTTACTGTGTTTGAAGCTTTTTAATGCAAAAAAGGCTACTGAGTAAATCTTTAAATTTCATTCCTCAGTAGTATTTTAGTATCTCTACTGGAACTACAGTTAAATGTGAGAAGAATCTGTGTGTATAGGTAACAGTAGTTACATAAATCAGAAATTAGAGTTAATACCTTTTGGGGCCTTAGTCACTTCCAAACTTGAACGTCAAGAGATCACTTTATTTTCAGACGTTAAAGCATTTAATTTATTGACTTGTAGTTTTGTTTGTTGATTATCCTTTATTCACTTATATTCTGTTTACATTGAAGTCTCTTCAGGATGGAAGACCATGTTCTTTGTCTCCAAAGGACAGAGTTACCTCATACAACTAACCAATCAGTGGTCTAAAAGAGGAAAATGGATTTTCTCATTTCTTTAGTCATCTTTTTCATTTAGTGTTATGTCTTTTGGTACCTGCCAAACTGATTAAAAAATTCATTCAGCAAAATTGATTAAGCATCTCCTGTTTAGACATTCATTAGTATGCTGACACTTTTACATTTATATATATTTTCCCATGTTAACACATTTTTAAATAGAAAAGGTGCTTTGTATTTTGTAACTTCGTAGAACTCGAATTTCTTTAGAACATAGAACATGGTCTCCCAAGCTGACATTCCTAAGTCTACTGTTAACTTATATGAATGAGTTAATATTCAATTACCTGTCACTGCTAAAAGGTATCTGAAATCATAGAGTACTATTACGCTAGTAAGGGGAAGTACCTGCAAAGAACATTTAGAAAAGAGGTCTAAAACAGAACTTGTGGATCACTAACTTTTACAAAAGGGATAGAAAAGAAGTGGTCGGACAAGATATTATGTCGGCTTCTAGTACTATGGACGACCACTAGGAAAATAACAAGGTAGAAAGTATTAATTATTGAATCTGTGATATAATTCAGGTATAAAAAATAAGATAAGTAAACAGTTACACTTTTAATTCACTGATAAGAGACATCTCCTATAATAGTGTCTGTAAGTATAATATCATGTATGCACCTTGTGAAAACAGTTTGCAATATATTAATTTATTGAATCTGTCTTTTTAATTTGTTTTGAAACTGTCTCATTGGTATTTGTACCTCAATAAAATAAATAAATAAAAGAAGTGGTCAAGGAGTGAAGAAATGCAGGAGAGTATAATATGGTTGCTTCATGAAGAGGATATTTCAAGGAGCAGTCAAATGTCGGTGGTTACCAAAAGGTCAAGATATATAAACATTAAGCAGTCTACTATGATTTATTGCCATGGAAACTGCTGGTGACTTTGGATGCAATTTCAGAGGACCAAAATAGGTACCAGCCACCCTACAGTGGATGGTTAGGAAATAGAGACTGGCACTGAGGAGAGTGTCATTATCAAGTTGCATTTATTACCTATGTGCATAGTCCTATACTGGATGCTGTGAGAAAGTAGTCTGTTCTTCTAACAAGCTTTGGCCTAAGCAGAAAGGAATTACAGTTTCATGAAGTTACAAAATTACAAAGCACGTTTGCTATTTAGAAATATGTTAGCATGGGGGAATATCTATTATCTATACAGATGTAGATATATGAATGTATATTATAGATCCTTAGAATATGGTGCAGGAAACTCAGAGGTTACCTGCTTGGGAAGAAGGCAGTTAGGTGAAGGATAGTTGGAAGGAACCTTTTTATTGTTACAATTCAATGCTTTATTTGTGAATCATATAAATGAACTCTCAGAATAATATTACAGTTCTCAAATTAATCTGAGGTCTTTTCAAATAACTGTGCTGTAGAGTTTATGGAAAGATGGACTTTGAGTATTGTATTTTTTTTTCTTGGCGGAACCAGGGATTGAACTCAGGCCCTTGCACTTGCCAGGGAAGTGCTTATTCCACTGAGCCATCTCCCTGGCCCCTACTTTGAGTATTTTAGTTATCAAAAAATATTTCTAAAATTTAGGATCTGATAAGAAACTAATACTGTTTGAGAAACCAAACTTAAAGAATTCTGAACTTTCTTCATACTTACAGATGATGGGAAATTCTGCAGGAATTACAGCTTCCTATGCTAGTAATGTTGCAGCTCCAGTCCTACCTAACTATGTAGCAGCTAATCAAGCTAGTGGTATTTCACCAATTTCCTCGCAGAATGCTTTACAGCCTCTATTTGTACCTCCTCCTACACAGCTCAGGCCAGGTAGGTATTTAGTGGTTGTATGCCTTGGAGTCTTCTTTTTCTATTCATGAATATGCACTTGCAGCTGTTCTAGGGATTGGGAAGGATTTCTTTAATTACCAGATTCAAGTTTATTTGACTTGTCCTGTTGAAAAAAATCTGAGATTTTGAGAGAGGCTTTTAACTTTTTTTCCTGTTAATTTGTTTATTTATTTTTGATTTTAGGGAAGGGTCTACAGTGTGTTCAGGGTCTCACTACTAAATTGGACTCATAGTAATCCATCTGTTTGTAGTCTCCCAAGAGCTGGGATTACAGGCATGCGCCACCAGGCCCAGTCTCAGTTACTGTCTCAGTGGGCACCGGGGGTGGGGCCAGCATGGCAGGGCTGGGGATTGAACCCTTGGCCCCTGCAAACAGGCGCTTTAATCTGCTGAGCTATTTGGCCTGCCCAAGGCTTTTTTATTTAATTCTTTTTCCTGTTAATGTGGCTTTGGTAAGATTTTGTATCATTAGCTACCCCTGATTATTTAGAGCACTTGTAAAAGTTTCTAAAAGTTTTTAAGTTTTAAAGGATTAACAGGGCCAAGGATACAGCTCAGTAGCATAAGCACCTGCCTGGCAAGCATAAGGTCCTGAGTTTGATTCCTGGTACTGCCAAAGAAAATAAATAGATATTTCTTTATAGGATGAATTTTGGAAAAGGTTTCTATAAACCATTCCTATGTAATGATTCATTTCTCTTGTGAATATCGTAATAAAGATACTAGGCTCTAGAATTTAGGTTAGAATTTTGGTGTTATTTACTGTTTTTGTATGTAATATTGGATATTAAATCCAAGGCTATTGCACTAAGCTATATATCCTCAGCACCTTTGTTTTTATTTTTACTGTGAGACAGGGTCTTAACTAAATTGCTAAGTTGTCCAAGCTGGGTTCAAACTTGTAGTCCTTCTACCTTAGCCTCTGAGAAGTGCTGAGATTACAGGCATGTATGACCAATCACAGCTTAGAAAACTTTCTTTTTAACAATTTACTACTTATGTAATTTTGGACAAGTTATTGAACTTACCTATGTGCTTGAGAGTAGTGATAGTATCAATTTATAAAGTAATTGTGGAATTTTAACAAGTTAATATAATTAGCACAATTCTGTGAAGACTGTAGCAAGAACAGTCTAGATTTTTAATCTGAGTTCCAAAATTAAAGTAGAAATTACAAAACCCATAGACAACACCTGTTAAGAAAAGTTAAATGGCATAGTATGCCCATAGATCCCCAAATTTAAGCAGTGACACAACACCATGCCTAAGAATTGCATGCTATTATGTTTGTGTGGGAGCAAGACAGTAGAAATTCCTGGATTGTTGCCTTATGGATCCAAAAATAGAGCAACTATATTTAAAAGCTAATCAGAAATCTCTGGGAATTGAGGCAGCCCATCTGGAAGCAGCAGCTAAATAATGGAAAGGGATTTGATTTCTCTAATACTAGGTGTTTGAATGAGGTACTTGGTAGATTGACTGGAGGGCTTAGAGATAGATAACCCCTAAGATGACTCAAAACTGATCTACCAGGGCTGTTTAGGATCGAATTCTCCAGAGAGAGATTGCTGAGGTTGAGTCAGAATTGATCAGAATGAGTGTAATAGAAGGCTTGTATTTAAGTTAGGACAGAGCCAAGGAATTACAGAATACTCACGTTTTTTAGTATTCCACAAACATTACAAGTTCTATGAAGTTAGAAAAATTACCTTGTATCCCCATCTTGTTTGAAACTAATTTCCCATCAAAGTAAAGTTGAAAACACTGAGATCAAATGCTCTATACTGACACTTTTTAAGGTGAAAAAAGCAAAACAATATCCTTACAAATGGAAGCTCAGCAAACCTTAAGCTTAGCATAGTATTTTAAAGGGAAGCAAAGATACTAATACAAGAATTAAAAATATTAGCAGATTACTGTCACCTTGAACTACTGGTGGTACATGCATGACTCCCACTAGGGGGCTATTTATTTTATAAGTACTTGCATGGTTGTTCCACTGGTCAGCTTTTTATTTTATTACTAAAAAGACCAGTAAAAGTGATTAGATCTTTCTGTACCACCAGTCATACAATTTGCCTGATGGAACAGTCATGTATGTACCACCTGTGGTTCAAGCTGCTAAGCAGCAAGACATAAGAAATAGGGTCTTTAGCATAAAAGGTGATAAAGAATAATGTAAGTCAGAATTTTAAAAAAACTCATATGAGGTGATAATTGTGGAAAAAGAAAAGCAAGTTAACCCAGCAATTAACACTAAAAATAAAACCCTGAGAAAATAGATTAAAAATGTGGGTCCAGAATTGAAAAAGTCAGATTTAAAAGTGACACAGTAAAGTTAGCCAAAGGAAATCAAGTCGAAATACAGGTCTGTGAAGAAAGAAGCTGAATGGCACACAACAAGCTAAAAGCTATAGTTTAGGAATCTACCTGAAAATTTTTTCTCTACCTGAAATTTTAAAAGCCTTCGAAGTTTGTAGTGAAATAGTACCAAACATATTGGAGATCTCTGATCCAGAACAGCCATCTCAAGGAATGTCTAGTAGTAGTACTGGACTATGAAGAAAAAGTCCTTTGACTTTTTAAATTCCTAAATAGAAAAGAATTGTAGGACATAGAATAATTAAATTGTCAACCTAAACTTTTTAGTTCCTGGATTACATTGGTCTCATGGCCAAGTGTTCATATGGCTAGTAGTTTCTGTGCTAGACAACATAGTGAATATTTTTGCAATCACAGAAAGTGTTAATAGACAGTAGTAATATTAGAGAATGATCTTTGAGTTTGTCTCCAAACATAGTTGCAAACATTAGCATGAGACCTGTGTAAGTATTAAATATATACTTAACTGTACAATTAAGACAAAAGGAAATCAAAAGTTTGAGAAAATAACTGTACAATAGCCTTACATTTGGAGAAGGATCTTACAAAAAATGGAAGAGTTGAGAGAAATATGTGCCAAGCATCTTTTAATGCTTTCAGTAATTATATTTGGTTACTTGATATTCACAGCACCCAGATTTTGTGGTCTTTAGATGCCACTTATCATTTAAAAATATAAACAGCTTGTGAAGAAATTTCTGATTTCAATTTCCTGGATAGGAAATGTTAAAGATGAATGTGGAGCCTCTTGTCAACAGCAAAGAAGCTGAGAGGTCTTGTGTCATGTCGCAAGACTCAGAAACCATCTTGAAGAGATTTCCACTGGCTAAATGAGACAGTTTGAACTTCAATGAAAGTTGTAGATTGGAACATTGCAAATATGTGAAATTTGAATTTTCCTAAATATTTAAAAATTGATCAGTTCAAGAGGATGATAGGAAAACAATTATTTTTCTTAAAAAAATAGAAAATAAATGAAAGAATTGGGCATTTATCCTGCCTTTATTATATGAACTATACTACTAAGTAATGAAATAGTACTACTTTTTGTTGTAGTAGATGAGGAAAAATGTCTTTTATTTTAGCATTCTAACTATTCACTGAAAAAAGTGACAGGATATAGTAACTTTGCAGTCTTTTATTTTTGTATGATAGACATTAAATAATAGTTAAGAGTGTGCTATAGATTCAAATTTGACTGAACCCTTAAAGATCTATATATTGAAACAATCTCCATGATAGTATTTTTGGGAGATTATAGAATCTTTAAGCCAGATCCTAGGGAGTCGTTTTAGATGTTGTTGGGGGTATTCTCTGCAGGGGACTAGTGGGATATACCCACCTATCCATTCTTCCTCTCTCTGTTTCTGGTCTGCTTTGAGGTTCATGAACGCTTCCTTAATGACTCACCCTGACCGTGATATACTTAACTACAGGCCTAAAAAGCAATGGGGCAGCCAGATCAAAATTTTGAGTCAGAGTAACTTCTTTTTACAACCTGATTACCTCAGGAGTATTATATTATCAGGAAGTCTCGCTTAACAGAGATTTCAGAAACAGACACAACTCCCCTTGAGTGTGCCAAAGGGTTCCATCCTGAATCTGATTCAGCTGCCTGGATAAAGCTGTGTGTTAACAGGAAACAAGTTCAAGTAGACCATGAGTATATATTCAGCCAATTGGGAGGCTTGGCAAAAGGTTTATAACATGCATTTGTAAGGAATATGAGTTCAGGTAGATTAATCTCCAAATTCCTTTTATCTTTGATTCTTTCAGACCTGTGAGTTTAGCAATTTAGTGTGGTGGCACATGCTTGTAGTTCCAGCTACTCAGGAGGGTAGCCTGGGTTATTTAGCAAGACTCTTAAAGAAATAGGCCTGAGAATGTATTGGTGCTTCCTGAGCTGAATCAAAATAAGATTGTTTCATCACATCCTAAGTATAACTGGTCAAGTTTTAGGTCACTGTAGGACAAATCTCCTGTTATTATCCTATAACTAAATAAAACAAAGTATAGTGATGTATTCCTGTAAGCCATCATGTACTCTGTAGGCTGAGCTGGAGAGTCAAATTTGAGGCTAGCTTGGGCAACCTAGACCCTTTTAAAAGGGGGCTGGTGCTGGGGAAGCACCAGTGGTAGAGTACACCTAGGTTCCACTCCTAGAATTACCAAAAAAAAAAAAAAAAAACCCCAGCATAGACGAATATACTATTAGTATTTGTCAGTGAATGAAAACACTATTACTTCTTGTTAAATAACACAGCCAGTGTGGACTGCTGTGCTAAACTCAATATATTAAGACTAACCTTTTATTGAATGAAGATAACTTTTTATACTGACTATGGTTAAAATTTTTGTACAGTTAACAGGGATGAAATTTCATCCTTAATTCTCTAAATTGGCTAAAATGATTTAGTTAAACTTCAGGAGTTGCATCATTTATCAAAAAGTTCAACAAATTTAAGTGACATGTATGTGTATTTTTGCTTTAGTTTACTATTTAAACATTTTTATTTCATTTATTAGAAAGTGAAATTCTTGAGTATTTTTAAATTATAGTTTAGTATAGTAAATTAAACTGATGAAATTCTGTAACCTGTTTTCAGATTTTATATCTCCTTAGAAATGGAATTGTCATAATTTAGAATTCCTTGTATTCCTCAAATGTTATCAGTAGAATCTTTCAAGGACTGCCAAAATCTGTAATCATTCTGATTTGTTTCATCTCTTACTAACTTGTGCACCTGGGATTTGACTCACAGATTGCTGAAAACATCTTTAATTTGCAGTGGGTATTGAGCTAAATGACCTTGTGTGTTGTTAAGTCAAGCCAAGAGAATCGAGTTCTTTGATCATATTAAGGACATGAAAGGAGCAAATGAGCTTACAAGGTGTTGCAGTTGTACATTGCTGCTTTGTTTTGTTTCTTTGTTAGTGAATAATTCACCGTCTTATCAATGCCATTCTGCTACTGTTCCTGTTGCTGCAGCCTTTTTCCCATCGTCACCTCAACCTCCACCACCGCCGCCACCACCACCACCACCACCACCACCACCACCACCACCACCGCCACCACCACCACAACTTTCTCCTTTTGAGGTAGAAGAAGCTTCAAACTTACCACTGTCACTTCCATGTTATTCCTATGATCCAAATGGCAGTGATCTTCCTCAAGGTAGGTAGATTGAGACTTGGTCAAGGTTATTGAGTTCTGAGGTTTTTATTTTAATTTTCGAACATCTCTCTGGTTGGCCAGTAGGTGGGGTAGGGAGCCAAATGGAAATTGACTTAAGGCATAGTGTTAGATAAGGAGAGGAAGAATTGAAAGCTGCCAGTTAAGGACATGTTCTGTATAATCAAGTGGATAGTTGAGAAGATACTTCTGGTATTTTTTCTCTTTTCTTTCTTTTTTTTGGTAATTACATGTCTAAAGAGAGGATATTTTCTCAACTCTACCTTAAAAAGCGTTAGTGTCAAAATTCTTTTTTCTTAATTTTTTTTTTTTAGTCTGTAAGTTTTGCAGTCTTCTATATTTGAGGTAAAAACTGAATTTTTTTTTTCTTAGTTTAAACTAAAGTTTAGTTCACCTTTTATGAACTTGTGAACCATTGAATTTGACTCACACATTGCTAAAAGAAAAACATCTTAAATTTGCATTGGATATTGAGTTAAATGACCTATGTTTTGTTATAATTTAGGTATACATAATGATCACATTCATGGTATGGAATTTGTATTTGTACATGATAGAAAATTTCCTCATTCCTGTCCCCTCCCATCAAACTGCCTTCCTCTCATTGTTCATAAAGCTGTTTTCATTTTACTATTTTTTCATTTTTCTCTTTTATTTTCTCTTCCTCCCTCCATAGGTCCCTTTTCTTTTTGAACAGTTTCTTCTTTCACAATATTTACTGTACAAATTCCACACCAGATCTTTGACAAAGGGATCAGACATCTTTATGGAAGAAAGATAGCCTCTTTGTTAAATGGTGTTGGAAAAACCGGCTCCCCACATGCTGAAAACAAATGAATTTTAAAGACTTGGACAGACTTTTAAAGGACTCTGATGTGCCTTGTACTTTTACTTTCTTTGTGCAGTTTGTCTGTATTGCTCAAAAGATAAAGACTACTTGAGAGTTATTTGTAACTTATTTTCTTTTATATATACATACATACACACACATATATATATATATATATGTGTGTGTATGTATAGGTTTTTTTTTTTTTTTTTTTTTTTTTTGGTGGAACCCGGGATTGAACTCAGACCCTTTTGCTTGTCAGGCAAGCATTTATTCTACTAAGCCATCTCCCTGGCCCCAACTTATTTTCTTGACTATCATGTTTTCTTGATTTTTCTAGCTACTTCTCTTGAGTTTTTATCCCAGCCCATGAGGTGATCATCAGAATGTTTTCCAGTTCCATCCTGTTCTTTCTTAATGTAAATTTTCATTATTATATCTATATAGTTGATACACACATCTAGTCTTGGTCTCAGAAGTTTATTTATCTTCAGCTATGTGCTAAACATTTTTGCTGCCTGAGACCAAGTCCCAACTCAGTATGGCACATGCAGCCATGATCGAATCACCTTCCAGATACCCTGCTCTGAACATGTAACTTTTGAGGGATATTTTAGATCTGAGCCATAAAAATGACTATTTGTCAATTGAAGTCAAAACTTAAGAATTTTTAACAGCTATATTAACTAGAGCTTGGTATCTAGTTTCTCTTTTTTGTTGCAGAATTCACATGTAATGAGATAAAAATGTAGATGAGCATTAGCTGAATTTTAACAAAATACATATGTACCTGTGATTTTCCAAATCTTTTATCAAAATAATAAAACATCTGTATTTTATAAGTTTCTTTAAACCCCATTCCAGGGGATCCATCCACATTTCCATGCAGGAAATGCCAAATATAGATATAAAAATCTGCTGTAGATTAGTTTTTATGGGGGCCGGGGAGATGGCTCAGTAGGGCCTGAGTTCAATCCCCAGTTCAGCCAAAAAAAAAAAAAGTATATAGTATGTATAGAAGGCTCCTCAAGCCTTATGTAATATTTTAATGTTGTAATATTATTCTATTTGCTTTTATTTCTGATTAGTATTTTATGAATATGCTAAGGTTTGTTCATACTCCTATTGATAGATACCTAGACTTTCCAGTTTGGAGATGTTACATATTAAACTCCCCCCCCCAAGTCTTTGTGAACATGTTTTAATTTTCTATAACCAAGTACCTGCCCGTGAAATTGCTGATTCATAGGAGAAGTATGTTTATTATTGTAAGAAACTGCCAAATGTTTTTCCAAAGTTGTATCATTTTGGATCCATATTATCATTACATGAGAATTTTTCATCTTCCTGTAATTTAGTATTGTCCCCTTTTAGCCATTTGATGACTGATAGTCACTTTAAAATAGACCCTTATTTTATAGAGCAGTTGTCTATTCACAGAAAAATTGAGAGGAATGTGTAGTGATTTTCCATGTTCATTCTATTTACCATAGTATGTACATAATCTCATATTTTCAAGATCTCCCTACAGTGTTATATTTACTGTAATTTTTTTTTCTGTGCAGCCTTTTCAGGATCTCATTACTACATCGGACTTGTAGTGATCTGTCTGTTTACAGCCTCCCAAGTGCTGGGATTACAGGCGCAGGCCACCATGCCCCGTCTTTTTTTTAATTTTATTATTTATTTTTATTTTATTGAACTACAAATGTCAATCAGACAGTTTCAAGACACCTTAACAATACAGATTCGATAAATTAATACATTACAAACTGCTTTCATAATGTTTTGGTATTGTACAAGGTACATACATGATATTATATTTACAGGTATTATTTTAGCAGATATCTCTTATCAGTGAATTAAGAGTGTAGCTGCTTACTTATCTTATTTTTTATACCTGAATTATATCAAAAATTCAATAATTATTTTCCCAGTGGATGACCGTAGTACTAGAAGCCGACATAATATCCTGTCCAACCACCATTAGTGCAGATCTTGCCTCTCATAGAATTATGTAGAAGCCTAGCATTATCTATCCCAACTGTACTGTCTATACACACACATCATGATTTTTTCTTTCTACACCCCTTCCTTTGTCTACACCTGTCGAAGGTGGGCACTCCATTGACATTCAACTAACTTAGGTGCTTGAACTCGACACCACAATCCAACACAGTCCAGAATTCTACAACAATAGTGAGTTATTCAAAGAAATTGTCGACCATTGCCATTTACAGCTCAGCTTAATATTATGGGCTCACGATGTATACTTCATTTTTATACTTTTCTGCTGGATGGTTAAGACCTAGGTAGATCAAGACTTATATACCAACACATGAACTTCATATTTCCTATGTGGTCAGTGAAGACCTCTCAGGGTTTATCTTGTCCTGTACATTCATTCTGTAGTTCCTTTGTCTGTGTCATCCATGTGGATGAGTCACAGCCAACGCTTGACCAGTTTGCTCTCTGTGAGAGCTTGAGAGAAAGTTTTCTCTTCATGTGACTCTCCCCAGGCACACCCCAAAAATTCCACCAAGAAACTACTAGAACTGATAGGGAAATTCAGTAGCATAGCAGGATACAAAATCAATATGCAGACGTCAATAGCATTCCTCTACACGGATAACAAACACACTGAAAGGGAAACAATAGAAATAATACCTTTCACAATAGCACCGCGGAAAATGAAATACCTTGGGATTCACTTAACCAAGGAAGTCAAACATCTTTTCATGGAAAATTACAACACCCTAAGAAAAGAGATTATAGAGGATTTCAGAAAATGGAAAGATATTCCATGCTCCTGGATAGGAAGAACCAACATCGTGAAGATGGCCATACTCCCAAAATTGCTGTACAGATTTTAATGCAATCCCTATCAAACTGCCACCAACCTACCTCCCAGATATAGAGAAATCAGTCCTAAAATTCATTTGGAACCATAAACGACCTAGAATAGCAAAGGCAATCTTGGCTAATAAAGACAAGGCAGGAGGCATCACAATTCCTGATTTGAAATTATACTACAAAGCCACTGTGATAAAATCAACATGGTATTGGCAACAAAATAGACCTGAGGATCAGTGGAATAGATTAGAATATGCAGAGGCATCTACGAAAACACTCAGCCATCTTATCTTTGACAAAGGGGCTACACAAGCTCACTGGAAGAAAGATAGCCTCTTTAACAAATGGTGCTGGAAAACATGGCTTTCTACATGCCAAAAACTAAAACTTGACCCAGCTTTATCACCATGCACAAAGTTAAAGTCAAAATGGATTAAAGATCTAAACATTAAAACAGAAACACTCAATCTCCTGAAAGAGAAATTAGGAGGAACTCTTGAAGACATAGTGGTAGGTAAAGAGTTCATGAACAAACATATATTTGCACAGGAAGCTCTTGAAAGAATCACGCCCAGTCTTAATTGCTATTTTAGTGTGCCCCTGGGGTGAAGCCTGGGGGGCGGGCCGGAGGATCAAATCCCTGGCCTCTGTGCCTGCTAGTGCTGGAGGTCCCTTACTGTAATTCTTGAACTTGCCTTCACATATCATCAAAGATGATAGTTTAGAGTTTGCACTTTGTATTGTGCTTTTCATGAGTTGCACAAATATATAATGATATGTGTCCACCATTATAATATTGTGTAGTAATGTTACTATCCTAAAAATCTGTGTTTGAAGTATTCATACCACTTCCATGCTGGCATCTTGTCAGTCTTTCCATAGTTTTGACTTTTTCCAGAATAACATTGTTGTGATTATATGAAATGCAAATTTTTAGGTAGTTTCTTTCACTTAGTGTTACACATTTAAGGTTTTTCCATGACTTCTATGGGTTGTGAGCTTAGTTCTTTTTTAGTTTGCTTTTTTTATGGGTACCAGGAATCAAACTCAGGACCTTACGAAGGCACTGTGAGCTTAAATAATAATCCTTTGTGTCAATGTAAAAAGTTTATATGGTCAATCACCTCCTGAAGGCTATCTTTGTCATTTGCAACCTTGGGTTGTTGTAATTAAAGCTACCCCAAACATTCAAGTGCAAGTTTTCATATAGAAATATGTGTTTAAATTTTGAGTAACTGTAAAATATTTGATTGTTGAGTCATATGGTAAGACCTATGCTTAATTTTGTAAGAAACTACCAAATTGTCTTCCAAAGAAGCTATACTATTTTGCATCTGCAAGATCCATGAATGAGAATTAATGTTATTCCATATACATGCCAACATTTTGATGTTATCAGTGTTCTATATTTTGAGCATTCTGAGTATAATGGTATCTCATTGTTTTAATCTACATGTCCCTTTTGACCCATTGTGTAACATCTTTTTTTTTTTGGCAGAACTGGGGATTGAACTCAGGCTCTTGAGCTTGCCAGGGAAGTTCTGATTTCACTGAGCCATCTCCCCAGCCCCTGTAGCATCTTTTCATATGTGTGCTTTCCATTTGTGTATCTTTGGTGTTAGGTACCCATTATTGTCTGTGGCCTACATGTATATCAGAATGATTTCTTAATGACTTTTTGAGAATTTTATGTGTTTTGGATAATAGAGCTTATCAACTATGTATGTATCTTTGACACATATTCTCTGCTAGTCTATAGTTTGTCTTCCATTTGTCTAATGGCATCTTTCACAAAATAAATGTTTTAGATTTTAATAACATGCTTTCATAAATCATAGCTGTGGTGTTGCATCTTAAGAAGTTATCACTAAAGTTCATTGCAGTGTCATGCCTATTATCCCAGAACTCTGAGAGAATGAAGCAGGAGGATCATAAATTTGATCCTAGGCTATACAACTTAATGACTTACTGATACCTTGTCTCAAAATTTTTTATAGTTCATTTTATTGGTATACTTTTGATATAATTACAGTCATCACAAGGAATTTGTACCTGTACATAATTTACCTTTTTTTTTCAGTACTGGGAATCTTGGGCACTGTGCCACTGAGCTATATCTCTAGCCTTGTACATAATATATTTTGATTCTTTTTTTCTCCCATATTCATTCTTTCTTTCCCAATGTTCTTCCTTTCCTTATTTACAAAACTTTTTCTTTTTTTTCTCTATTTTTTTTTCCTTTTTCATTAGTTCCCTTTTTCTCTGCCCCTTTCCAGTTGAATATTTTGTTCCTACTTCCCAATATATATCATCCATTTTGGTCCTTAGTTGTCTGTTTAGTTTTTCACACAAGAGAAAAAAATACAATGTTTCAATTTAAAAAGGGAGCAGATGCAGTTAAGTATGACAGCTCTGAAATCAATTTGCAAAACTTAAAAGAGTAAAAATTTATCACCATATAAAGGTTATTTAGATTTTCCTCTTATATTGTCTTTTAGGAGTTGTATAGCTTTGCATTATGTGTTTAAATACCTGATAAATTTGGAGATTTTTCTGAAGGGTATAAAGTATGTATAGATTCAGTTTATTATGTACAGATGACTAGATGCTTGAGCTTGTTTTTCATATTTATTGCCTGCTTGCATATTTTTTATAGAATGTTAACATTTGGCACTGTTGTGCTGAGTTGGAGTATTTCTTCACATATTCTACATACTAGTCTTTTTTTATCAGGATATGGTTTGTGTATATGTTCTGCTGGTCCGCGTCATCTGTTTTCTTTATGGTGTTTTTTTGATAAGCAGAGTATTTTAATTGAAATGAAATCTGTTTTTTGTTTATTGCTTTCATGATCTAAGAAACTTTTGTCTACCCCAAGTTATAAAGGTAAAGTTGTTCTTTTTTTTCTCTTATGGATATCCAGTATTTCACAACTATCATTTGTAAGAAAGATTTTCCTTTTCTCATTGGATTACTTTAATATTTTGGTCAAAAATTAAGTATTTAGCATACTGCTCACTTTCTCATCTCTAATTGTAAGGTTGATTTTTGTCAAACCTTATACTAGTGTCATACTTTTTATAAGTTTTAAAGTCAGGTGGTTTACCTTCTATACCTGTAAGTTAGCCAACATTGTTTTCTTTCTGGATGATTATTTTAACTATTCTGCCATTTTCATTTCCCTCTGATTGTCAGTTTTTTACTCTCTTCCCTCAGAAAACCTGGAAATTTGGGGTCACTTGGAATTTATAGCCCAATTTCTTGAGAACTGCCATTTTAATGATATCTCTTTGGAACTGTGAACATAGTATCATCCTGGTCTATTTAATAAGCCTAATTTTTTTCTCACCATTTTATTTTTCGTAAAGTGGTTTTCTACATCCTTTGTTAAATATATTCATTCCTATGTATTTGGGGTATGGTGCTGTAGTAAATGGAATATGAATTTAGTTTTCCAACGTTGCCCTCATATGTAAAAACATTGATTTATATGTATTAAACTTGGCTGATTTATTAATAATTTATGCTTAGTCCGATATGTTGGCACATGGCAGTAATCTCAGACTTTGGGCACTAAGGGAGGAGATTCATTGTTTTAAGCTTAGCCTGAGGGACTTAGTGAGAGCCTTTCTCAAAATAAATAAGAGCTAGGGGTATAGCTCAGTGCGATATCCTGGGTTCAACTCCCAGTACTCCCAAAAGAGTTTTATAGTTGAGTTTTTTAAACAATATGCACTGTCTCCTTTATACATTATGCCTTGACCTACCCTGAACAGAGTAGCTTAATTGTTGTTCTGCTGAGGAGGTTGTACCACTTTGTATCTCTTCCTGTCTCATAACCTTTCAGTGATTTTTAAATTACTATAAAGTGGATTAGCATGACATTTATCATGCTAGACCTAGAACAATCTAGCCTCTATTACATCCCACCCTTCTTTTTTATGCACCTGATTTTTTCTACTCCTAAATTTTTGCTGGTTTACTCAAATTCTTTTTCCATTCATTCATCTAACTTCTTTTAACCTCGCCCTAAACACACCCTGTGCTCATCAGTAGTTTCTGTTCATGCTTCCCAGCATCAGCAGCCACTACTCTGTATTCTATAAACTTGCTTAGTCTAGACATTGTATATAAATGGAATTATGACAATATGTAGCCTTTTATGCCTTATTTCCTTCGCTTAGCAATTTTCAATGTGCCATACATGCATATGTAGCTTGTATCAGTGTTTCACTGTTTTTAAAGCTGAATTTTCGTTTTTACACTTGTGTACATTCATATATGCATGCCAAGGAGTACAGTCCTGTGCCACTCTGTACCTACACCTTGCTCATATATTTATGTTTTTATCTTCAGCATTGGAGTTTACAGCTTATTTCCATATAGTAATCAAACTACAAGCTGATGATAATAGTAGGGTGGATCTGGTACTGGGACTACCCAAGGGCCTTTCCACAGAGCTGTATTCCTAGCCTTTTTTTTTTTTTTTTTTGAAACAGTCTCACTGAGTTGCTAAGTTCCCGGGCTAAATTTAAGCTTCAGTGATTCTGTTTTAGTCTCCCAGAGTACTGGGATGTACACGTGTATACCACCATGTTTGACTAAGCTAATTCTTTGAAAATGATAGTAAATATATTTGTATGGTGAGATTAAAACTTTAAGAAATGGAGTTTTCTAAGAATTCATCTCAGTCGGATTCAGGTTATATTGCTAATCAATAAGAATGTGGATCCCATGTCAGTAAAAATATATTTAGAAATAAAATACTGAGAACAAAGCTGGTGATATAGCTCAGTGGTAGAGTGTATATTTATCACATTAGACAGAAGTCCTGGTATCAGTTGCTTGCCCCTACCCGAGACACACAGTTACACACATCCCAAGAATGCTGGGAGCATCTCTCTTCCCTCATATGTCATTTTCATTCATTTAAAGCATTGGAGATTAAAACCAGAACCTACTTACTAAGCTACCTCACCACCCTTTTTGTTTCTTTTTAATTTGAGAGAGGGCCTAGCAAATTCACCAAGTTGCTTGTGCTGCGCTTGAACTTGCACTCCCACTGCCTCGGCCTCCTGGAATGCTTCGATTACAGGTGGTTGCTACCATACCAGGTTTCATTCATGAAGTGTTTTAATTAGGTTCTATAATGTGTGGAGTAATCTTACAAGTTTAGGATATAATTCTCTTTGAGTTACTTGTTATTTATCCTCCTCATCCAAGTTCTAGTAGTGGTGTACTAGTGCTGGCTAATTAAAAACAAATGAATTGTTACATATTGCACTAGCTCTCTTCAATCCTATCATTGATGAAGCATTAGTTTATACAGTAGATCAATGCTAGTAACTGAAATCCAAATAAATACTTATATTCTACAGTTATAATAAAGGGAAACCTAAGCAAGAAGCGATAAAGTTGCCTTTACAGATTTTTCCTAGATATTCGTACTGGCATTCTTGTTGCACCTAATACTGTGTACCAGAAAACAATCTTACATAATGACAGGAGAATGGTCATTTAGTGTAAGGTAAAACTGAGGATTGTGTAAGTGTGGGAAGACTGTATTTATATCTTCTTTGAAGAGAAAACTTCTAAATGATAGTTGAGGTTGCCTTTATTAGTCTTTCACTGAATTGATTTTTTTTTTCATTTTAGATATGAAAGTTTTACAGTACTATTTCAATCTGGGATTGCAGGTAAGAATGTTAAAACCAAACATAAACTGTTTAGAAAATAAGACTCTTGAAATTTATGTCTTTATTTTTCCTACAGTGGGGACTGAGCCCAGTGCCTTCACACTGAACTAATTTTTTTTTTTACTTTAAGATAGGGTTTTATGAAGTGGCTAAGTTGCCCAGACTGACTCCAGCATTAACAATCTTTTTGCCTCAGATTCTCAAGAGTGCTGGGATTATAGGCATGTTACCATCATGCCTGTCTTCTTGAAACATTAAAGGTTAAGAATATGGTAGGGGTTTTAATTTTATTTCTAAGAGATCTCTGAAGATGAGATTTGTCACTTTTATACTTCAGCCTCTCAGTTCAGTTTTTATTATTGTAAGATAGTTGGTAAATTGAAGAAAGTGGGGACTTGGATTCTTAAAGCAGCATACCTTTAGTATATAGTAGATTAGTCCTCATATTGAACATTCTATACCAGCCCTTCACTGAGTTACATACTCTGAATGAATGGATCATTGATCCTATTTCTTTAAAATGTTTTTATGGCTACTCCTGCATTTGATATGAAAATAATCAGACTAATAAAATATTTAAATAGCTATATTTTTAAACCACTTATATGGTCATAGATATTTGCCAAATACTGATTTTCACCATTCCTTTGAATTGTACAGGTGGATGCAAACCAATATCTTGGTATCTCTGAAAAGTGTCTCTGGTTTGATGTGAAAGCTCTTTTATTCTTTTAAAGATCAATTATCCTCTCAGACACAATTTCTGGTAAAGCAATGTGGTATGTTTACTGAAAAAGAGGATGTATCTTAAGATTTGGCAGATAATGATGATAAACTAAGCAGTTTCCTAGATAATCCCCAGATAGTTCATATCTCCAGACACTGATTTCCCTAAAGTTGGTAAATTGTCTAATATCTTAGACATATTGTCAGGAAACTGTCTTCTTTAAGTAGTTTACATCTATAAATTGAGAGTAATGGAGTAGGTTTTTGTTGTTTTATGATTATTTGGGGGGGACTGGGGAGATGGCTCAGTAGAATAAGTGTTTCCCTGGCAAGTGAAAAGGCTTGAGTTCAGTCCCTGATTCTGCCAAAAAAACTTTTTCTTGAATTGCCTTCCCCTTTGGTTATGTTAGTTTATTAAAGACATATGTGGAAACTTGGTTGCTTGTTCCTGAATTTTGTGGCATTTAAAGTAACTTTTAAACTAGATGCAGTGGCACATGTGTATAATCTCAGTTGCTTGAGAGGCTGAAGAAGTATTGTAAGTTCAAAGCGAGCTTAGGCAGTTCGATGGGACATTTTCTCAAAATGAAGTTTTAAGGAACTTTTAAGGATATAGCTCAGTCATAGAGAAATGCTGCTTTTGATCTTCAGTGCCACTTATTTTTAAAACAAAAATTCTCTTTTCCATGTCTAGTAACACACACCTATAATCCTAGCTACTCTGGAAGCTAAGGCAATAGAATCATATATCCAAGGCAAGCCTGGGTAATTTAATCTTTGTCTAAAAGTTTTAAAAATTAAACATACTAGGATGTAGCTTAGTGTACTAGAGATGCAGCTTTGGGTTGAACCTTACAATTGGAAAAGAGAAAAGAAAATACTGGTTGAGAGCATACTGTAGTCCCAGCAACTTGGAAGGCTGAAATGAGTCACTTAAGCCTATAATTTGAGAGCAGCTTGGCAGCATAGTGTGAGCCCATTCCCATTTTTTTTTCTAGTTTTGACTTGGAAGGAAATGAAATATTTTAATACTTTTTGTGTAAAAGTAGTAGTATTTATTTTAATACATTTAGGAACTTAAGGGAGAAGAAAACCAAATTCACCAATGTATTTTCATATATTTCCTTAGATTTTGGTTTTTACTTTATAAAATGAGTTATCCTATAAAATTTTATATTTATTTAACTTAATGTTTTTCTTTAAATGTTTGACTAATTTTTTTTTTTTTTTGCTTGTAAGGTATATAGTATTGCATCATGGATATATAATAATTTATTCACCCAGTTCCTCTTATTGTTGGATATTTAGAGTGCTCAATGGTTTTTCTTTTAAAAAATCTACAAGGATAGCTTTGTATCCAGGTCTCTGTGCTTATTTCTACACTTTCCTAAAAGAATTAGTAGGTCCACATTAGAGTATAGATTGTGCCAAAGGCAGTAATCTACTAGAGAACATACTTTGTAAATGGCAGATCTTAACAGCACCTGAAAATTATGACCTAATAGATTTAAGGAGCTACATACCATTTTAAGAGTAAGAACAGTAAAGGTTTGGTGTTTTTATGTTTTGGTCATTTTTGTCATTTCTTTCTTCAGTGCTATCACCACAACTACTGGCACTCTATGGTCTATATGCCACAGATTCAGCAGCCACATATAGAGAATTACCCAGTCTATACTGAGCCAGTGCCTCTGATAGAACAAACTGTTCCTCACTCGCACAGTGAGGTAGGGAGAGCAGATGGTGCACAGACAGATGCACCAGCAAATGGTGAGTATGTATTAAGCTTGCCTGCAAGAGGAAAAATTGGCTTTTATTGTGAAGAATTTAATTATGGTCTTGAAATGTTTCAGTAGATACCTGTACTTACACCTGCTGTTCTGACCACATGATATGTGGACTCTTCAGGTTACCTGTCAGCCTCTCAGGAGATTCATGAGGGCCAACAGTATTCACAATAATACTAACATTTTGTTTGTCTCTTTCATTGCATTGTCACATTTGTATTCAGAGTATAAAATTCAGTGGCAGGCAAAACTTCCGGCATCTTACTGCATATCAAAGCATTACCACCAAATGCTGCTAGTGATCAGTCTTTTTCACCATCATGTCATTGGTGCAAAACACCAAAGTTCTTATTTTTACTAAAATCTCTTTGTCACAAGATGGGAACTGTTCATAAAGTACTTGTACACTGAAATTGATGATTAACTTAAGGAAAAGGACTTGGCAGTATTGATTTATTAGCTAGCTGACATTTTCATGAATCACATTTTAACTGATGGTTCAGACTAGGTTGATCTGGCTGATAGTTTTTTGATGTTTTTTCAAGTGAACAAAGGAGAACATTTTTTTTTTTTTTTTTTTTTTTGCGGAACTGGGGATTGAACTCAGGCCTTAGCGCTTGCCAGACCAGTGCTTATTCTGCTGAGCTATCTCCCCAGCCCCAACAAATGATGTTTTTGTTGTCTAAGAAAATTACAATTTTCAAATGGAAAAGAGTTTTTGGAAACATGGGTCTGACATCATGAGCTTGACCACTTTCCAGTAATTAATCCTTCAAACCCTCTAATATAACTGGAACCATTAGTCAATGTATTTTCCCAAATTGTTTTTTTTTTTTTTAAGATAGGGTCTCACTATACAGTTCAGGCTGGCCTTAAGCTCACTTTGTAGCTCAGGCTGGTCTCCAACTCACAACAATCCTCCTGCCTCAGCCTCCTGAGTGCTGGGATTACAGGCTTGCACCACCACACCTGGCTTATTTTCCCAAATTGTAAAATGAGATGTGTTCATATCAGGAAGATCTATATAACTCAGGGAAATAATAGCTTCCCAGTTACAAATGCAGGATGTAATACCTAATTTTTCAAAAGAGCTAGTAGCCAAAGTGGATTGTAATATAACAGAATATGAAAATTGCACATTGGTATGTTGAGAAACTATGTACTTGAGATCTAACATCAGAGAATATCTAAAATTACCTGAAATTACTTGTTATTAAAAGACTTCTTTTTCCAAGCTATACATTTATGTGAGCAAAGTGTTCTTCATATGCTTCAGCATACAGTAGATTAAATGAAGAATCATATGTGTAGCTGCCTGGTTTCTGTTAAGCCATATAGTAGAAATTTTCACTAGAATGACACAATTTTATTTTAGAGAATTTTTTACATGATTGCATTTTTGTTAACGTGAAATTGACTTTTGTCAATTAGTAAATATGTGAAAACTTTCTTGTTTAAATTCCTAGTACAGTAAGTATTCACATATTTATGAATATTCTGTTGCTCCAATAGAAATTATTTGGGATTCTCAATTTTTAAAAGTATAAACTGATCCTGAGATCAAATTGAGAGCCAATGTATTAGATTATTAGTATCATTGTTTTGTAAGTTAAAAGTAAAATAGGCACTTTGAGGGATTTAGAATAGGATTTTTGGAGTGCCCTTCTTAGAATTAGCAAGAAGTGGAAAAAATCATGTGAATTAACCAAGTACTTTTCATACTGCAGCACTCCTCAATAATTCAAATCTTTTTTTCTTTTAATAATTGAAATCTTGTCTAAGTCATTTCCTTATGCAGGGTTTTTTATAAAGTGACTTGTGTGTGTTATAAGAATTATTTGGCACCTTAAGTATACATGTACCAAGTCTGGTACATATTGGGAATGTTCATTTAGTTTTTTGCTTCCTTTCCTTTTTTAAAGAAATAGTATTACCACTAGAGAATCTTATTTAATCCTAGTGTACTGGTGTGGTATGACTTAACTTTCATTGTACTTTTGTGTAGTGTACCTTATACATAGCTGTTTTTAATTGTAGTAAATCGAGAAGCAATGGCATTCTTAATTTCACAGAATGAACTAAATTAGCCCAAGTAATAAAAGATTCTTTTTGACTAATATGTATACTCAGTCATTTAAGTGCCTGCTTAAGCAAAGCAGTCAGGCTCAGAATTTTGTGGTTTGATCCCCAGATCTTTATGCCTTTTCAGACCTGCCCTTTAAGGCATCCTGAGCAGACCAAAAATCTTCTAATATGTATAGTCATGCAAGGTTAGAACATACTTGTCACCATAAAAGTGATGTAAATGAAAATGGTGCTAGTATCTTAATATTTATGAGATGATAGTTTTAGTATGCTCTTCAGAACTGTGTCAAGTATAGACCAAACCATAGACATTTGAAGTTTTCAGTGCTCAAGTGGTATAAAATTATTGTTATATGTGGTTTTTCTAATTTAGAAGTTTTCATGTAATACTTTGGTAGTCTCTTTTAGACATTATGTAACATGCTTTGCTATAGTTGCTTTGATGTTTCTGCAGTTAATGATAGTAATTTTCATTTGTGTGAACATCCATTTATGTTGCATATGGTTGTCTTGCAGTGCAGTATAACGTGTACTGTATATGTGCTTGGTTTCAGGTACTTTTCCAAATGCTGATGCTGCATCCGTCCCTCACGGACCAGTCTATTATCCAATAATGTCAGATCCCTATAGGCAACCACCATTGCCAGGTTTTGATTCCTGCCTGCCTGTTGTGCCAGATTATCCCTGTGTTGCGCCCTGTCATCCACTTGGCGCAGCATATAGTGGTTCTCAAATTCCTGGTGCTATGAGTTCTGGGCCAGTTGGTTATATTACTTCGCCTCCATCTTCTCATTATGTACCTCAGAATATGTAAGGTTCAACAATATGGAGTATTCTTGCACTGCCATTTTCTATATTGGTGTTTAAGTGGTTTAGGCAGTAAGAGTCATTACTATTGTATCTGTCTTTAAGATTGCCTTATCTTTTGATTTAAAATATTCCATTAAAGGAATACTTCTTTGGGCTGTGAATGAGGAAGTTAAGATGGTTGTACAACTATCACCATACTGGTCTCATCATGTTGATTGTATTGAGATTTCCTGTCAATCAGCTTGTCATCTTTGTATTAGTTGATAGTGCCAGTTGAAATAAATAATACAAACTATTTACCTGGCTCAGTAATCATACAACCTACTAAACTGTTCAAAATTTATAATTTCCATTTTTCTGGAAAGTAAAACAACAAAATCAAGAGCCTTTGTTTCCAGAAAACTTAATGTTAAATAAGAGAGCTCTTCAAGTCTGTTGCTCTCTCTTTTTTTTTTCTTTTGCTGTACTGGGGAACAAACTTGGGACCTTGCTAGGCAGGCATTTATGTTACTGAACTATCTCCCCAGCTCTACTGAGGTTTTTTTTTTTTTTTTTGTCAAATTTATTTTAAGAATTATGTGACCTCAGTTGTATTCTGTGATATTGGTCAGTTTTGAAGTCATATGGTGCTCCACTTGAGATTTATCCAATATGCTGTTGTTTAAATACTGGATTTATGTAACTTTTACTGCACAGTATTGGTATTGTTTGCACAGTTAGCAATAAATAAAAACTAGCATTTAAAATTGGTGAAAGGAGTGTGATGTTTTTCTTTTTTTTTTCACTTTTTCATGAAAGCAGGGAGTGTTGCAGACATTTAATTATTTCAACATGTTTTTCCCTGGCATTTTGGTTGCTAAAGAATGTAACTATAGCTTCAACAGGGTGGGAGTGGGGTAGTTGCAGGCCATTTGAAATGTTACTTACTCTCAGGTAGGTGCATACTACCATATCTAGCCCTTTTCTCCTGAGAATAGATGTGCATGGTGCTGCGCACCTCAACACTTGAGGGTCTGAAGCAGGAAGATCACAAGTTCAAGGCCTGTCTAGACACCATAGTGAGATCCTTTCTCAAAACACCCAAAAATTAACCCATAAAATGTGTGATTTCCCCCCCATGGAAATTTTAATGTATATTTTATCATCTTCCTATATTCTCAATGGTTATCATATCTTACTTTTGTGTTTTAGAATTGTTTTTAAAGGCCTGGATTGTCTCTTGAGTATCTGAGACACATTGCATCAGCCCTTTTATGCCTTCTCCCATTCATCTATCCAGAGACCACAAGATCTGTTTTTAATCATTTATCCTCTGAGAAGTAATTTGTGCAGAATGTTTTGTCATATCTCACCTGTCAAACATTTTTAATGTCTTATGCTTGCCAGAAAACCTATTTATGACTGTGATCTTAATGCTTATACAGTGATAACCTTGGTTCTTGAACACTTGTTTACAAACTGTATTGGATTACAAGAACAAGAACATCTTTCCCACACAAACACAGATTAGCCATCTTTCCCAAAATCAGAACAAATTAAGTTCATAAACTGAGGTATCACTCTATATACTTGTGAATCAGTTTGTGCTTTCATCCCTGCAGTCATACAACAGGCAAAAATAACTATTTGAGACATTGGGCCTTGCATTTGAACAGTATTGTAGTGATATGGAATCCATTGCAAAGAACCTATCTTCTCTTCTGTGGTTCATATTAATAAGTTCCACATAAGCCAGTATACTGCTTGAAGAGTTCTGCTTCATAATAAGGTGTAGCACTGATTGGGGATTTTGGTCTTTAAAGTGTTGCTCTGAAAATCTGGTAATTGACAACTTTGGTAAAGAAAGATCAGATGGCAGTGTACTGACCCTTTACAGTTTTACCTGTTTCTCTTCAAACCTCTTCATTTAATTTCAACAGCCCACAGTCAAGCTTATGACATGGAGCACATTAATATCACTTCGGAAGTATATGTAATTTACAGCAAATGAGGTTTACTACTGACGGCTGTTTTAGAAGGTCATTTCTTGGGGGTGTGGACTTTTGCTGGTTTTCAGACAATTTCTGTCTTGGGTTTCCAGTTTGTTTCTATTTCAAAGTTGTAGGTTGCTGCCTGCCCTTAAATTTCATTGTCAGGTGATAACAATTTAATTAGATTATCATGAACTTTCTCAACTCTGAAATCAAGTGTGTAAATACTAAGTTGACCTAATAGTTGCTGAATGAATCTACAGGCTTTATGGTTTATTTTAATTAGGCAAGTGCAAGCTCCTTTGATTGCTGCTCTAGTAGAAGTAAATCATTGCCCTCCTATTTTGGGTGGAGTAGGGAAGAGCTGGAGTAAACCCCATTGCTGTATATGACTAGTGGTTCTTGGGAGCAGCTGCCATATAGGTTTTTCTAGAAATTAATGAAATCCAAAGAGAATATTGTAGTCAGACTATAGCAAAAATACAGGTAAGCTACTTCATTTTACATATTGACTCCATTTGTCCTTCATATGGCAAAGATGAACTGTTTTTCCTTTATGGGTAACCAAATTACATCCATTTAAAATTGTTGACAGAAGGAGATGAAAAGGCAGTGGTTTGCTTGGGTGTCATCACTCCTTCCCCCTTTGTTGATACAGTTTGGTTATACTAAAGGTAGAAAAATGGATAATATCTATAGCATGGAAAACTGATTGCACTTCATTTTTATGCTGTGTGTAATCCAAAACCACTATGGGCTTTCTGTTTTCATTAAAAATAGATAAAAATAGTGAATTTTTTGTTAACATTCAATATTCTTCATTTCCTTGTGGCCTGTAGTCAAAGTATAACCTTTAGGTAGCTTTGGATGTAAATATAAACATTATTTAACTTTTTAAAAATTTTCAAAAGTTTTTATAGCGGATATAAAAACTTGATTCAGATACAAATTTTCATACTTAACAAAATAGTCTGAGAGAGGGGCATGAATGAATTTAAATTTCTAAACTTAGCCTATTCTATATGGAACCAGTAAGAGAACTAATAGACAACTGCCTCTTTTATTTTTTTTAATTTTTTTTTTTTTTTTTTTTTGGTCTTTTTGAGACAGGGTCTTACTATGCAGTTCAGGCTGGCCTTAAGCTTACTTTGTAGCTCAGGCTGGTCTCAAACTCACAACAGTCCTCCTCCATCAGCCTCCTGAGTGCTGGGATTACAGGCATGTGCCACCACGCCCAGCCATCTGCCTCTTTTTAGTTCATTCTACATAGAATATTAAATTTCAATGGCGGCAACTTGGTTTAGAATATTTTGCTTCTAGCTAAATTGTCTAAGGCAGTTTCCCCCTATAATACTTTTCAGAGATGTGGGAAATTTCACTTTGGGAAAAGATTCATTTAAGTTTAGACAGCTAGGCTGTCCAGATCAGTGGACTGAAGCACCTGCTCAGAGCTCAGCGGTGCCATGCTGGCCGCACCCCCAGGGATCCCTTAGTAGGCATTTTGGGCGTGTTGTTGCACACCTGTAATCCCAACAGTTGGGAGGCTGAACACAAGCATTTCATTAGGAGTCCAGTCTACGTAGAAACCTTGTAGACCCTGTACTAAATAATAAAGTAGACAACTATTTACTGTGTTGTTAAAACTGCTTTAGAATGGTTAGTCTGGAAATTGCTTCAAAACCTGGGCATAAATTTATAGATAAAAGATTAGCATCTTGTCACTGTAAACCATTGAAACTCTGATCTCTTAAGACATTCTCTTACATTTGTGTTTGAAATGTTTCACATTAAAAAATATCTTGGTAATTGGCTATGGGGAGAAGAGATGCTTACAAAGTTAAGGGTTCAGGATTTTTTAAAATGTCTTTTTTTTTTTTCCCAGAACCAGGGATTGAACTCAGGCCCTTGTGCTTGCCTGGGATGTGCTTATTCCGCCGAGCCATCTCCCTGGCCCCGATTTTTGAAAATGTCTTGAATCTTGAAAAAATAAAATTCAGGGTTTTGCAGAAGCTATCACATTAAAAAGTCCATAGATTCACTACTAAGACATGTAGAAGATTGGGGGAAGCCTGGAGAGTAGGAAATGCATTTTATGTAATTCTGCAATTCTTAACAATATTCACTGTGTAAAATTTTTTGAATATATTATACTCAGTAATTGAAACTAACTGGAATGAACCATGTCAAGTTTACAGTTTGCATCATTTTCCTAATAATGTTTAAATTCATTTTTATCAGTGCCAGAGTGGATCTGGAAAACCAGAATATCCCTATTGAGCTACTATTTCTCTGGTAGGTGTTTCTTGTCACTGTCTACACCTTTTATAAAGAGTGTTTTGACAATACTGAAGCTAAATTCAATTCTTAGGAATTCAATTCAGTTAATGAATAAAAACATTAAGACATCCTAGCTAAACATTAGGTAGTAGTACTGGTTATATACATGATCAGTCCCTTCATGTAATTTTTCAAGCCCCTCTTATAGACCTTACTGCATATAAAATGCAGGTTTCTCAAATTGTTTGCAGAATTGTAGAAAAAACTTGTAGCACTAGGGTACTAAAGTGCTAGAAGTGAGGCTCATAGCTTGTTCTGGTACTTGAGCTACTTCGAAGTGAAAACTTTTGTTAGTAAGTTGTTTAGCATTCAGTTGTGCTGCTTGCTTCAATAGTTGTACTTTTGTTTTTCTTTTCTTTCTTTTTTTATCACTGGTGACATAACTTCAAGTACCCAAGAAGTTTTCCTGGTCACTTTGAAGCATGGCATAGGTTTTGTTTAACTTAACAGTTAAAAGTTCCTTTCTTGTACTCACTGCTAATTTTTGTCTCGTATTTTATTAAAAATTTTAAACATACAGAAAAGTTGAAAGAAATGTGCAAAGAACAATCATTTACCCCTAGATTCAACAATGAACATTTCACTCTGCTTTTTCACAGATCCACCTATAAGTCCTTATTCTTGATTTTTTTTTTTTTTTTTGGCGGAACCAGGGATTGAACTCAGTTATTCTTGAATTTTAAAATTACAGACTTAAGTATAGTTGACTGCTAAGCATTGTTGCATGCATATTGTTATCTAAAGTTCAGTATTTGTTAAAGACTTTTCATTTGAGTCAAAGCTCACATGTAGTATTGTACACAAATCATAAGTGTTGGATGCTATTTATGTTGACAAATTGTACAGCTTTGAAGACCAAGTCTTTATCAAGTTTATCACTTCCTCAAACCCTCCATATTCTTTCCCAGCCAATTTGTGTTTCTACCCTCGTCCTCCATTGAACTGCTGATTTTTCTGATGTCCCCCTTCCCAGCATAAATTAGTTTTCATTTTTAAAAAATGTATACATGAATCAAAATTGATTTGGGAGTAAGGTTTCTTTTGGGAATTTGTCTCTGTGTGTTGATATGACATAATTTATCCAAATTATTTTTTGATACACTTTTGGGCCCTTTGCAGTTTTTAGAGGTTGTGATGAACAAAAGTTGCTACGGGCATTTTTCCAGAAGAGTTGTGTCATATAAACACTTACTTGTATTCCTCTTGGAATAAAGATTATTGGGTCATAGGTTAGATGTATATTTAATTTTATAAGAACTGACATCTTCCTGAAGTAATTATTGTCTCAACAGTACAGAAAATTCCTTGAGCATGATTGTGTCATTTTTAAAAAAAAATTATCTCTTAGTGTGTGGGAAACACTGTCACACCGATTTCAATTTGCATTTTCCTGACTATATTTTTGTAATGAGCATTTTTCTTATGTGTTTGCTTACTAGTTTTGTATATGCCTTTATAAAATAGCACATTTGCACTAATTCCCTCATAGTACTTTTTTTTAGTAACAAATCTTTGTCAGATATATGACAAGTTTTTAGTTGTCCTTAATCTCATTATTGTGTAGTACTTATATACTGATTTTTCCTAAATACTTATACCAGGATGTGTGGATGAGTTAGTTGAGAGTTAGGCTGCTTTAATACGTCAAGCAGTAGTCTGGTGGCCTAAAAGTTCAAGTAATACAAGACAAGGAGACTTTAAGCCTTAGAATTAATTGTGGGAAAAAGAAATATCAACATTTGAAGTGTATATAAGAATATACTGGTGCAATGACGACTGTCTTAACTTTGGTTTATGTGTTTTGGGTAACATTCAAATTGTTTTGTACAGCATGTATCATAGGTTAGGGTACTCAATAAGAATAGTTTTTTGTGATTCTACTTGTTAGGTTTCTTAATATAAACTAGTTTTATAGTTGCAATGTGACTTTTTTGTCTAATTATTATTACTAAATTGGTAAATATTTATTTTGTAAGTGTATTTAGTACAGGGTCTACTGGGTCTCACTATACAGATTGGACTCATAGTGGTCCTCCCAGTCTTCTGCCTCCCAAACATTGGGATTACAGGAACACACCACCATGCCCAGTCTTGGTCTCCACCTCAGGAATCTGCAGTGCAGGGCTGGGCATGGCATGCTGGGGATTTTTTCTTTCTTTTTTGTGGAACCGGGGGTGGAACTCAGACCCTTGCATTTGCCAAATGCTGAGGATTGAACACCAAGTCCCTACTCCTGCCAAAGCAGTTGCTTTAGTCCACTGAGCTATCTGGCTGGCCCTAAGTTTTTAAATATTTAATATGGCTCTTTTATTGGAAAATATAAAAATTAGAATGATAATGTTTACTCTCAGCTGTTACATTTGAGAATGCAGAAGTCTATCTGTTTTTTACTGGTCAAATAATGTGAAATACAGTGTGAGTTTATTGATAATAGGTGGCAATAAATGATTATGTTGGAAAATGGTGGAACAAAACACTTTAAAATATAAGTAGCCATACACTGGGGGAGTAAATGCTTTATTTTTGCTTATATTGAAGCTAAAAATACACAAAATTATTGTACAAGATTCATATTAACACAATAAAGGTTGACACTAACATTGCACTTCTTACAGAAAGTATCTAAATAAAAGTAGTAGTTACTCAAAAAGATTTTGGCTTTTAAATTAGTCTGCAAAGCCAAAATGCCATTTGCACAAACACTTCTGCAACTTTTACTTTTTATGAGTTAATCTGAGATGATATCATTTTAACTTTAAATTTGATCACAAACATTTTCTTTATGGTGATGTATGAGGAACCACCAAGTAGTCCAATAAAGTGAGCACAGCCTTTAATTTTCAGTGTTTCTCTTTCCTGCTATCAACCGTTCATCTGTGGCTCCAAACTTCATTCATTGTTTTGACTAGGAGGAGACCATTAATTTCAACCCCATTTTTGAAAAATCCTGAAGATTTAGAATACTGTAAGTTAAAATTAATGTGACCTTCTTGAGTATTACTTTATATTCATTCCTATTCAAGAAAATACAGAAATAGTGTATGTTTCCTAGAGAAGGTTGTGTTTATCCTTAACTGAAATTTCTTGGAGAAGTTATGCATTTTTATAATAAAGTTGAAATATGGCTTTGAACAGTTAATTTCAAAGTTAAAATTTATTAAGTTGTATTTCCTTTAACATTAAATAAACCACAGCTCCCTTTAGGGGTCTTTTTAAAAGCTCAGGGAACTCATTTTGAAACCATAGTTTCTGCTGGTGGTGCTAGACATGGAAAATTCTGACTAACACTTCCCCTCAAGGATTGTAAGTACATTTAACACCTTGCTTATTGGACTACAAACAACTTGGCCTTGGTTAAAATGAATGCTTAATATATGATGTAAAAGGACGCTTACAAATGTGGCCAGCAAGTGTTGAAGCTCCTAGATTTTGTTCATGGAACATCAAATCTGAACTTGGGATTTTCAAAAGACGTGAAAGTTCAGTTAGCTGTTATCCCCTCCATAGAGCCTCCCACTACTTTTTTTTTTTTTTTTTTTGGCGGGACTGGGGATTGAATTCAGGCCCTTGCACTTGCCAGGAAAATGGTTATTCCACTGAGCCATCTCCCCGACCCTACCCACTACTTTCTGCTACCATGGTTTCTTGAGTCCAAAATCCAGTACTCATATTTTTTCTGTGGAAGATTGAGATTTTTCTTTACTATTCTTTCTTCCTCATTGTCAGATCCTCTACATTAAAAAATGTCTTTTTTTTTGCCGATAATAAGACTTGGAAAGTAATTTGCATTTTGTTTACAAAAATAAGCCATTGGAATTCTCAGTGTGTTTTACTGTTTAAACACAAGTGTTTCAAGGGTTAAATCATCTTGATGGTTCCCAGATCAATAGAAAATGTGTACCTAAATATGTTGCTCTGAAAGGTGTTTTGAGGAGACTATCTGATTTATCCAGTAAATCTGACTCTGCTGCAAGCATGTTTAAAACCAGATTCCCATTGCAAAAAGCAGGTAAGAAAACTTCAGAAGGTAATAGAAATATTCTGTATCTTGCCCTTAGTGTTTGCAGGAGTGTATATAACTTAAAACTCACTGAAATCCCTGTTATGTAATATCACTTGAAAATTACTTATTTTTAACCAGAGCATTGCTTGGCTTGACTACACAACATTTTATGAATGTGCATCTAAAATTACTTTGACTATTTTTTAAAGGTTATAGGATCATGTCTTCCTACCATTGCTGTTCAGAGAGACTGTTGCAGAATTTCAAGGACCTAAAAGTTGAAGTCCCATGGGGGATAATGGAAGCATCATTAGGATATAAGGGTGCAGCTTTTTAAGATGACTACTTTGAAGAGCAGCATCCATTTTGGTACATAAATTCTTAAAAATGTTAGTTTCTTTTCTATGATTATAAGTTGATGAGACAAAATGTGTTGTTAGATATATAATCTGGCTTTTCTTCCAGACTATCCACTCCCAGTTTTAGCTTTTATTTCTCTTTAATATAGAGTTTTAACAGATCTATTTTATTTTCTAGATAAACTTTGAAGAAATCCAGTCATTGATCAAAATGTTATATTTATGAAAATCTGTAATGCACAATTTAAAATGTTATTGTAGATTGGATGTGTTGAATTTACAAATATAGGGATCACAGATATGAACATGCTACTTTCTGAAATTCTACCCAAATATTACCCAAAATTTTAAATTTTTTTCCAGAGCTAATTGTTCAGAGCTTGTTTTCACATATCATTGCTCTTCTAGATTTTGTTAAACAAGAAAACACTGATGTTAATACTTTAATCCAGGGATCACTTTTTTTCTCTGATATATATATGATATATATATATATATATATGATATATATATATATATATATATATATATATATATATATATATATGATAAGGGGGATCACACATAGTAGGCAACTGCTGTACCACTGAACTGCACTTCCAATGTCTCAAAATCATTTTTAATTGAACAACTTTGTTTCAGTTTCATATCCAAATGGTTTAGTAATTTGGCGATTTAGCCTTATGTTTTAAAGTGCTTGCCCACATTTGTCGTAACATATAAGTCTTCTAAAACAGTAGTAAAAATCCAGAGGGTTCTTTTTCGCCTGTCCTTTGAAGGTTAGTTTGAAGGATAATATGAAAATTGTCAAGAGTCTATAGGTTAAAAGGCAATTGGGAGCAATGAGTATTTTGGAGACACATTAAATTGTATGGAAAAAGACATAAAATGACCAAGCCCAGTGTAACAGTATTGCACTTTTTTTTTGTTTTTACTTCATTCAAGCTTAAATGAATAGCATATTGTCACCAAATCATTGAAATACCACAGAGGACAGTGCCTTGGGAGATGCATGCATACTTGCCTATGTGTGCAGCTCTTGAAATGTTAGACTGTTATGAGTGAAATCCACTAAAATCGAATGGTAAGATGTGCTGCAAATTGGTGAAAATGACCTTCACTTTAGGCACTTTTAACCTTCAGGGTTTTTTTTTTTAATTTTATGAAGTTATCTGGAGCTATAAAGGCTTCTTCAGAGCTTGGGGGACATGGATGGAAGTTGAGCACAATGATGAAAAGTATTGGGCCCCTTATCTTACTACAGAAATTGTCATTCATTTGTGTAGTAATAGGACACCTCTACTGTTTTTCACAACTTTCCACATCACATAAGTAGCCTTTGGCACAAGAACAGTACACTTAATTTTGTAATATGTATTGCAAAATCACCAGCATCTTCTCTAAACCTAGCAAACCTCTACTGAAGAAAAGTCCTACCATGTATCAGCATTTTGATATGAATATCTCATATGCAATAGATCTAAAGTATACTGACTTTGTAACAAATGTAGATGTTTTGCAGTTAAGTTCTTTTCTCTGACTTCAGTGCTTTTTTCTTAAATCCAGACATTTCAAATCCAAATAGTCCTCAGTATAACAGTTATTCTACAGAGGATGCTGTCATGGCAGTTCACTGCAGCAGTTCCCTAACACATCTCAGTATCTTTCTAATGAAATACTGTATTTGCTTCCCTTCCATTAAAAATGATCTCATAATTACCAAAAAGGTTGAAAAGCCAGTCAGATGAATCAAATGCTATAGAGTTGCACGTATGTGTGTATGTATATACAAAATTTTCCTTTTTACAAATATTTCCCCAAAACCAAAGCAAGCCAGAATCCCTACTGTTGGAAAAATTGTCATTGCCAATACAGTCAAAATAGTATTTCTCTATACTAACGTGGGGCTAATTGATTTCCCAATAGCTAATTCTATACCAACAAAGTAGATATTTGAAGCAATTAAACCAATGAACCTTAAATACCTGTATTTTTGAGACAAAGATGCAGGGTTAAAGGAAGCCTATGAAGTAGGTATGAAGAGGTTATTTAAATAGTTTGAAATGTTTTATCAGTATACACTGAATAATCTGTTTCATATTGGCATATTTGGATAAACTTATTAGAAAAACAGTGTACTCTTTTTTTTTTTTTTTTTGTGCTGGGGATCAAATTCAGGACCTTGCACTTTCCTGGAAGGTGCTTAGCTTATGCCACTGAGCTATCTCGCTGGCCCCCCTCAGTTATTTTAACTACTGTTAACTAGAAATTTCTGCTCAACTAAGTCCTTTTTACTTGATGATTTGACAAAACAATGTCTAAGTTCAAATATACCCTCTTGAGTTTTGTTTACAAAGCAACACGAAGGCCAAATGATTATTTGAATATGTTCCAGATAAGGTATCACAGTGTAGTATTCTTAGAAATTTCCATCGAAATCTTCAGAGGAAGTTTACATTGACATGACAACTGTAAAGTTCTTTCTGAAGACAGTATTTTTGTGAAGTCATTCAAACGGTGGAGGCTCTAATTTTCTAAATAATCCTTTAATCAAGTCGCATAGAGTAAATGTTTAGATGTGTGGGACTTAGCTGAAAATGCCTAAATTAGTGAAATGATAGGGAAGGCAGAAAGAAATGGAATGTTTGCCATATTCTCATGTAAGTAGAAACCTCAACTGGAACAGTTGTATCCCTGTAAATTTTGGCATCTTCTAAAACTAATATTTTGAATTTAGAATCTTCCTTTTTTATTTTACTGAACTTAAAGCTAGAAGTAGAGGGGGCACTTCAATAATGGTTACTTTCTAATTTGGACATTTTTATTTGTAGTATATTTTCCATATTTTCAAGATGATTTTAATTATGGGATTGAACAAATGAATTCATGGTGTCTAGAAGTTGTGTAAAAGTCAACTATAATGGAAGTGATAGTATGCTGTTTTAGAGAATTCATAAATTATTCTTGTAAATACATTATTTTTGACTTTGTAGTACATTTTTATTTCACATTTAGATATACCAGTATGAAGTTTTCGGATTTTACAATGTTTTGGGTAAATGGGAAAATGGGGTTGGGGACATGATTCTATGGAAGACTTTGTTTAATTAACATTTGAGGCCTTGGGTTCAATCCCCAGTGCTACAAGGAAAAAAAAAAGGAAAGGGAAAAAATGGATGCCTGTAATGGCCATTTAATTTACACATCTATAAAATGCATGTGCTTAACAACAAATATCTTATTTCTATGATCTAAAAAATTTTGGTTACTGAAATAGCCTAAATTTCAGTAACCTTGTGAACTTGTGACCTTGAAGAAATTATTGTCCTGTCTGTGGACACTAGTCCCCATGAGCACAAGCAAACACAGTTTTTCTATTTGTAAATCACGGAGTGGAAACAAGGTTCTACTTTAGCTCTGACTCTCCATTTTTATAAATTTACTCTGTGGGTCAGAGAACATACTTAAGTATTTTTACTTAAAATACCTTTTATTTCCTTTTTGCAGGACTCACATGTGCTAGGCAAGTGTTTTACCATAGAGCTATATCCCCATTCCAGATTTTATTTGGTAATAGCTGACCAGGAAGATAAGTGAATGTGAATTTCTTTCTTGTCCTACTTTTAGCAGAGCTATATTTTATAAGGTGTTGGATTCACTAAAATGGAGTTAGGGCAATAGCTGTTTGACTAAATTAGCTCTAGTGAAACTAATGAAGTACTAAGTTGAAGTCACAAAGATAACCCTAAGAATAGAAAAGGAACATACGCTTAGAAACTGTGACACTGATTTCTTTCCATAGGAGAGGTTGGTTTCTATGTCTTGTATTTTCTCTTTAGAATGTAACTGAGAGAAGACTATTTTAGAATATGATCCGTATCTGCATACCATGTTGTCTGACAAAGTGATCAAATAACTATTATCAGAAGTGCACCTACATCACATGTGCCGGCCCCACCCCTGGGCTTGCTGAGCCAGCGAAGGCATGTGGTAGTGCATGCCTGTAATCCCAGCATTTGGGAAGCTGAGTCAGGAGAATCATTGCAAGTTTGAGACCATCCTGGGCTACAAAATGAGCTCAAGACAATCCTGAACTGTGCAGTGAGACCCTGTCTCAAAGAGGCCAAAAAAAAGTGTACGTACATACATGTATTAGAAATGGTTTTCTTTCAATGAAAGAGGGTTATATATTAGAGATGCTTTTGTTTTAGTACAGGGTCTACAGGGTCTTCCTACATAGATCGAACTTAGAGTGATCACCTGTGTTCAGCTTCCCAAAAGCTGGGATTACAGGCATGTGCTGCCACGCCCAGTATATGGAGATGCTTTTATGTCATTGATATGACTTAGGAATGTAGCCCAGGTTCTAGTATTTTTCCAAATGAATCTGACAATTAAGAAAGTTGAATCTGTAACTTAGAAACCTTCCTTCTGGAAAGTGACCTGTTCTAATGTCAGAGCCTGTTATGATAGCCCTACCTAGTGAAGCAAGGGAAAAGTTTGATTTGAATAAATGAGTAGTACTTCAGAGATGGTCAAAGAATTATTGTGAGACAACTGTTTTCCAAATGAGTCTTGATGCAGCTTGTTCTCTTTACTTCTCCCTCCCTCTAACTTTATTCTTCAACACTTCCTTTTGTACCCCTCCCATTTACTCTTCTCTGGGTGACATACTCTCCCTATTGGTCAGCAGCAGTAGGAATAGAGGTGGAAATCAATTCAATTAATAGAAACTACACTGTCATAAACTAGTTAATATTTCATATTGTCTGCAAACCCCTCATTTCACTTATTTAGCTGGATTCCTATTGATGGCATTTAAAAGAAACAGGAAAACACTTTTTTCTGAGCTATGTGTTCCTAATTTTCACGAGCTAGAATTAGGGGTGCTCATGTTGGAGTATATATATATATATATATATATATATATATATATATATATATATATATATTGATGAAACTTGCTAATATTGATAAAAACCACTCTCAGATTATTGTTTCATGGTTATCAAGTCTAAAATAATGACCTTGTGCATTGTGCCTTTTTTTAAAACTTGAACCTTTGTATTCGATGGGAAAAATAGTTTGGATGTATAAATACAGATTTGTACATTTTGGATCACATAGTCCTGTGAGTTCACTAGGGTTGCTATGTTACATATCTCACATAAATTTATACCGGCGCTTTTGCTTCCCCTATTGAATATTAAGAGTGCAGTCTGAATTATCTAAACTGAAAATTGTGATTTTTTTCCAGAAGTCAATTAAAATGAAAATGCTCTTTTTTCCCTTAGATTTCAATACCTCAGCAAGATGGCATTTTTCTGATAAAATATTTCAAATCACCTTTTGCAAAAGCTTCCAAAGCAATGATGATTAAAACTATCAACAATGGATAGGACTCTATAAATGTACCACCTAATTGCTTTTACTTGCCAGTGTATGAGATGTAGTGAGTATTGGTTAGAGTGCATTAGAAGTTTTAAAAAACAGTTACACATCCTAAATACTATTTCAGTACCATCAAATTTTAAAATGTAAGTTAACTGAAATACAGAAACAGGAAAGGAATTCATCTAACTTATTAGATATGACATATACTATAGGGCAAATATCTCATTGGCACACATTATGAAATACATCTTTTAGAAACAAAAATACTCAGCCTCCACAATAAGAAGTTGTAGTGTTGTAAAACAAGACAAAAAGGCCAATTATACATAGAATTTATCACAAGCTGATAAATTTTTGGAGTCTGAATAGCCTCCCTGTTAATGCTGTTCATTGAACCAGCATGGGCAGCGTTGTAGCACTGAAGGGCAACAGAGATAGGCAGGTTTGTTTGCCTTATTTGATAGATGGTGGGGACTGCTGGCCAAATCCCTCAGTCCTATGGGGAGATGGCATGAGATCCTGAGGGAGGTCAGGAATCTGTGTGGCAGGAACAATACCAAAGTGGCACCTGGAGCTTTAAAGAAGCAAAGGTAGGGAAAGCAAAGCAAAGCAAAAGTTAACAAGCACCTGACTGCACCTCTGATGATTAGGGTCAATACCACTTCAGTTTTCATGAGGTGGATGTAGTTTTTATGGTTATAAAAAGGCAAATAATAATATATAAGAACAAAAATGTAGAATGTAGCTCTATTAAGGGGCAGTGAGGGATTCATACTCTGTTACCTCTGAGAGCAAGGAAATTACAAATATTTCTTGAGTTCCAGGACAGGTGTTAGGGACTTGACTTAGAGCCGAGTTGTAACTTGTTCTTCCTGTCCATCACCCCATTTGTGCATTAGCAAGTCACAAGCCTCTCCCCAAGTTTCAAATACATCCTCTGAGGAGTCTAAAAGTTTAGAATTTGAGGAACAAATGCTGGATGCACAGTGAAGAGAGCTGGAACAGCCTAGAGGGCATTCACTGCTCTGAGCAGCGCCCCGGACTTCATCTAATTCTACCTCACTGAGGTTAATTTCACTTTGAGAACAGGCCTCTGCTTTCCCTTTCTCCATCTGAGAATACCTGATGTCCTGCCACATATAGTGCTGCTGAACGATTCCATCAGAAATTGTGTACATTGGCTCTGAACTGGGTTCAGACATATGACCATTAAACTTGGAGAATAGGAGACCCAGTTTCTTGAGGGAAGGACCCATGAAGGAGCGTTTGCTTGACGACTCAGCTTTTGACTTCCCTTGGGTACCACTGGCTCTTGGCATGGTTCTGATGAGAGGTGGCCCATGGCAGGCCTTTTTCTTGCAGCCTAAATTGAAAGAGACACTCTTGGATTTGGCTCGAGCTCCACCACTCCCATCATTGGTGTCATCCTTCTGAGAGAGTTCAGTGCTGCTAGCGGAAAAACTTCTCCTTGAGTGTTTTCTGTTTCCTAAAAGGTCAAGCACTTCATATCGAAAACTGGAAATGTCCTGCTTTAATTCCTAGAGAAAGAGAGCGGAGACATCACATGAAGCTTGATCTTTAGTTTTAAGTAGGCACATTGAATACTGTTTATAATGCTCTAGGTTCTGTCTAGTAATGAACCACATTATTGGAAACAATAGCACATATAATACCAAAAGCATCTCCCATTATTCAAGAAAAATATTAATAATTCTGTAGTTACTTGAAAAATCATGCAGTGCATAAAATTGATTTCAGAGCCTTTCCATCTGGGGTACACATCAATAGACCAATCTCTAATAGAGCATTAACTCATAAACATTGTATTAGACTTGGGTCCTGGTTCACACAGATGTCTCTATATAAAAGGATAAGTTAAGAAAAGGCTTGTAAGATCCCAAGGAATGAAACTACAGAAGTGAAATATCAGGGGATGAGACTGCTGTTCGCAGACAATGGGCCCTCCTTGTGCAATGTCTTCTCTAATTGTCTGCTTAGTTTTTTTCTCATTAATTTTATTGAGAAACAGAAAGCAATGAGACAATTTCAAAATCGATTAGTAAGACAGTTTCAATAATTAAACACATTGCATATTGTTGTCTTCATAGTGGTTATTCATAGTACAAGATGCAGACATACATCCTGTCCAAACGCTATTACTACGAATGTTTCTTCTCATTGAACTAAGAGAAAATAGCTGTATATCTATCCTAACTATTTTATATATACAACTACAAAATGGTGCTTCATTTGTATCCCCCTTTTTTGTTTAGTTTTGTAAGAGATGGGTATTCCATTGCTTTTAAATATTATAGGTGTGTGAATTCAGCAAAGTAATCCAATATAATCCAGTAGTCCATAATAGTAGTGGATTATCCATAGGACTGGCAATGTCAGAAGTTCTTGACTTGAGCCTTTTACAGCTCAGCATATTATTATGGCTTTACTTTATATATCTCATTTTTACACTTTTCTGCTGGGTGGTTAAGACCAAGATAAAGCAAGACATATATAACAAGAAAGCAACTTTTGTTTCTGAGAAGGTC